>CATIWQ010535055.1:0-12345 GCA_949673415.1 Euphorbia schlechtendalii
GCATTGAAATATATATATATATATATATATATATATATATATATATATATATATATATATATATATATATATACATATATATATATACATATATATATATATATATATATATATATAAACTTACTTCGAATGTTGCTTTCGAACATCACTCATCCTTGCCAAATGCTAAATGTTGTGCCATAAAGAGCTCACACTCTCAACATGCGCTCATACTCGAAACATTTTGTTCGAAAATATGCACTAACATCAAACTTGTAATACATAACACTCATAAATAACCTTGGAACATAAGTTAGTATATTATAGTTATGAATAAAGTATAAATAACACAAAATCAAGAAAATTTTTCATATTCTTTAATTTTTAAATTTTATTTAATTTTTTTGGATTTTTGGGATTGTACAAATGCCCCCCCCACACTAAAGAACATAATGTCCTCATTGTGGGACATTTTATTAAAAACTAAAAACATAAAATCTAAACACAAACAGCAAGTCTAAAAATTTTAAAAAGAAAAGTAAAGAAAAAAAAGAGTAAACCAGTCTATTGAGAAGGTGAATCCGGAAGACTGGGAGTAAATTGGCAATTTTGATTTCTAAAGAAATATAACAAGTTTCAAAGCATCGATTTATTACTCTTCTTTAGAATCTTCATGTCTTTCTTCATTACCCCAAGTTCCGCTTGGCAATTGTCTAATTTTTGCTGCATACTCGCCTTTTAATCTTTTGAAGCTTTGTCTTCTTCTTGTTCATCTTCTTCTTCAATCATCAAAGCCTTTCCTGGATGACGTATAGCGGTTAGATTAGATGGGCCAATGGAAGAATCTTCATGAGTCGAGATTAGTTTCTTAGTGCAGTTGGAATAGGAGTAGAAAGAGTAGACACCATTGTTCTCTTGAAGAAGTCTAGTATTCTTCAAACAAGTCCTATCTATATAACAAAAATACTCACTCGGTTGTTGAACATAGGAGAATTCATTTCTTGCACCTAAGATGATAGCGGTGATAATTTTAACCGCCCCAATCTTGTTTGTCATGCTCGTAGAATTCTTCTTCATCATATCCCAAATTATATCGATGAATTCCGCTTTTTGTTTCATCATTGAGCAAGAAAGAACAAACAAATCTCACTTTTGGACTTTGGTGTTCTCTACTCAACAAAATACTGAAGCGGCAAGGTATTTGCGGAGTATAAGAATACACTCATCCTTAATAAGTTTATTTGGGGAGTTTTTGAGGTTGAAAGTTCTCTTACCCGTTAAATCTACCCAAATTCGATTTGTTGGAAAAGAATCTATCATGCTCGATGAATTTTTAATTTCGAACCCGAACCAAGAACTCATCATCTCCTTTGTGATGGTATAATGTCTACCTTGGTTACGAAATTGAATCACCCTCTTCTTCTTGTCTTCAAAATCAAATGTCACTAGACATTCCAAAATCCAATCCCGATTTTGTGGAAATAGCATTCCCACAAACGTTCTTAAACTAAGATCAGCAAGATACATCCCCATTTTCTCAAGGAGGCCCATTGTCTCCAAGAAAACCATCAAGAAAAATCATACTGTTGATTTACAACTTCTTCAGAACTTGGAATCTTTTCTCTTCTTCATGTGAACGAATCGCAAAAGGACATCCATAATCTTGTTGATAATTTGGGATTTGTCTTCTATTTACGACTACTTTAACACGAGGCATATTGGTTTTTGAAGTAAAGGTGTTTGAAAAAGGGTTTGAATGTAGAAGAATAGAGATGAAAGAATCAAAACTTTTGTAGGCTTTGTAGAAGGTTGTGGTGGTTATGGATTCAATCTAGACCTTTATATAGAGTTCTAATAGGTTATTGATTGGTCTAAATAGTAAATATAGTCGTTTCTCCTTCAAACTAGTCGTTAATGGCAGTTTCAGCCATCTATCGCATGTTAAATCGTGAGCTGTAATGGCAATATTCTTCCCATGTCGCAATCGTGACTTTCTTCATAACAGGAACATAAGGTTTTACTGCATAATGTGATGGGTGTGATCTATAGTCGCAGTTGCGACTTTCTTCAATTCCTCTATTTCTTCAATTTTTAGATTTAGTTCTAGAAAAACTTAAAAAAATAAATATGTTAAATATAAATAATAAATATTTACTATTTTCATACCTGGAATAATTTATGGTGAAGATAGTAATTTAACATCAATGTCTTGTTGTTCAAATTTATTTTCACATTAACATACATTAGCAAACTTATAATTAAACAGATAAACAAACAACAAACAACAAACAACAAACTATACAAAATCCTAAGTCCAAGTGAAAAGCGAATATTTATTCGGAGGGAAGCTATTCTATCAATAGGTAGATCTTATAATAAGATTCCCTGTAGATCTCGCTCGACATCAAACATTAGTGTATGAATATTGTCAATTTTCCTATGAATTGAAATTTGTGCCTCCATAAGTTCATTTAACTTTCTTCTAAGGTTGGTTGCTTTTCGTTCTTCCTCCCTTGCAATTTCCCTTTCTCTTTATCTATCAGCTTCCACTCTCTCCTCCCATGATTTCCAATCATAGGTTATCCTATTTTCTCCAATGCACCTGACCAAAAATCCATACTCAAAGAAAACTTCCATGGTTAATTTTGGAATCTCATCTTCATCAGTAAAGACTTTATTGCCATAGGTTATTCTCCCAATCTATCCCAACAGATTTGCCATCATTCGACACCCGTATTCTATCATTCTAGGATTTTGTGTAGTAGACATAAGCGTCTCCATCATTATCCCTGAAACATCAACAAGTGTGCCATTCCAGATTGCTTCCATCATAAACAATTCTTCAGGAATGACAAGATCGAAAGTTAACTTGCCAAACAATGCACCACTTAAATAAAAGTGTAATGCGAGCAAACAAGGATCACATATCCACTGGCTATAGGCAGATTCTTGTTTGAACTTAGTTTAGCCAGTCAGGCGATTCCATATTGGTAAGGGATCCCATCCAGGAAGCATCTTATTGCAGCAATCCTTTAGAAATCCCATATATTTGTCCAAAGCTTTCCTCGCCAACTTGTATTCTTTTTGGTGATAACGATAGACTAAGTAGTCTTTCTTATCATTCTTCCATACCAACGTGACCAACATCTCCGTACAGTTATCCACACTATTCCCCATAGACATATTTGAGTAAATGACAAAGTTAAGAATTCTTAGATAATACATCACCCTGTCATAAACTCCGAGGTTGATGAAACTGTTTCTATGAATGGTGTAGGAACTTTTGTATTTAGCATCCTTGATAACTTCAAAATGATCTCCTTCTTCATGAGAATGGATCGGGAATGGTGCCTCATTCCATTCTTGTAAATTGGACGGAGGAACTAGGTTGGATTTGTTTGCCAAAACCATTTTGAAATGAAAGAAATATTGAAAGAAATTAGGTAGTTTCAGATTTGGAATTAAATTGTGAATGGAAAGGTTAGATTTCAGATTGCAGAAGTGAGAAACTGATGAACACTAGCACATCGATTTTATAGAGGTTTGAGGAATAACCGTCGAATAACTGCTAAACTACTACAGTTTTCACACAAGTCGGGATCGTGACTATATGTCATGATCGTGACTTACAGAGTTTGAGAAATAGAAAGTTTTGTTGAGGGATTCATGAAAATGAATGGAAGTCGTGAACGCAAATGGGAAAAATAGAAGAATTTCTTCTATTTATCGAGAATTTAGATGTAATGATATGATGTATCACCTCCAAGATGATTATTTCATATTCTTTTCACATCTAAGTTAGGATTGACAAATTATACAGTTTAGGAAAGAAAAAAATAAATATAATTAGAAAACGTACCATAGTCTCTAGCAATTTTATCTCTAGAACGCACTTGCCTTCCCCTAGCAACGGTGCCAAAAACTTGATCGCAAGGTTTTGACTATACTAGTTTCGATAGGCTCATATTCGGTAACGGTGCCAAAAACCTTGTTCCCCATTTTTCTACTGATAAGATAAAAGTTCAAATTATGAACAGGTGTTGTTAATATAGCTTATCAAATAGAAAAATGGTGATCACTGCAACTATACAGTTTCGATGTAGTTTTAAAAGATATCGATCCCACAGAGAAGGAATTCAGTTTTAAAGACCAAGTAGAGTTACGGAATAAAAGAAATAAGATAATTTGTTATTGAGGGTTGGATAGTTTGTATGATAGACTGATGAATAGATAGATGCATGAATAGATTAGAGAAGATGTAGATTATATAGATATTTCATAAGAACAAGTATAGTAATGAAAAACATGCAAAATCATCAAGGTGATTTCATACACTAGATAACTTCAACAAACACGGTTCTAGATGCCCAAATAGTCAATAATTCACTGCAGAGAACCACATGATATTACTTAGATTAGCATTGTAAAGATTCAACGTTTCTATAAGTTGAATCCAATCACATTCTTAAATTAATCTGAGTATTAGTTTGGGAAGGCTACCTAAACTAAGTTTACCGGTAGTTAGAAAGAAAGGTACTTTCTGTAATCATGTCTAGTCACTGTAAAGGCTTCTCCACCTATTGAAGGAATGACTCACTAGTGGATTAATGCTCGGAACTGGAGGTAGGCTAGGGGCCGAACCAGGATAAATCTTAGGTGTTGACGTTCTAACTTTAAGCTTTGAGCTTTATCAGTGATCAGCTCATTCATCTATATCTCTCATTCCTTTATCTGCTTTTTATCCGATATGTGCTGAGTAGTCTTACTCAACTAAAGATTAAAGATAAACTATGCCAGTAGAGCAGAGAATTTTTAAGTTATTATATCGCACTCAGCACGTATATAAAAATTGAACTTGGAGAATAACTTTGAAATATATTAAAAGTAACATAGATTAAGTATTCACCCCCCCTCTGCTATTCTTAAGAGCCCTTTTACTGACCAAGAGTGTAGAAGTGGGGATAGAAGAGACAACTGCATTGAGATGAGCTATAGAGTTAGTCAGCCAGGTTAAGATTAGAGCCATCTTATCCATGAGGCTCTTTGCACTTTCCTTTGCAAGATGACTGATCACAAGGTTTTGACTATACTAGTTTTGATAAGCTTATATTCGGTAATGGTGCAAAAAACCTTATACCCCACTTTTCTACTAATAAGATAAACGTTCAAAATACGAAAATGTGTTGTCAATATCGTTTATCAAATAGAAAAATGGTGACCACTGCAAGTATATAGTTTCGATGTAGTTTCAAGAGATATCGATCCCACAGGGAAGGATTTTGGTTCTAAAGACCAACTAGAGTTATAGAACAAAAGAAATAAGATAATTTGTTATTGGAGGGTTGGATGGTTTAGATAATAGATTGATGAATAGACAGATGCATAAACAGATTAGAGAATATGAAAATTATATAGATATTTCCTAAGAACAAGTATAGTAGAGAAAATAATGTAAAATCATCAAGGAGATTTATACACTAGATAACTTCAACAAACATGGTTGTAGAAGCCCAAATATTCAATAATTCATCATAAAGCAACATATGAAATGACTTTTCTAGATCTAGGGTAAACGAATTATGACACTTATAAGAACCTTGATAAAAATATTACTATGCTTAGTACGGGTCACTCTCATAGAGCCATATTTAGCAAGTTACCACTCCAAAAATGTTGGCTCACTAAATAGCATTATAATCACAAATCTAGTGATTATACACAATCTTCTTAACCCTGAAATCACTCTTAAAGTTAACTAAAAAACATATAACTTAATTAATATAAGAGATGCAAGATGAAATACTCGTTATGACACATAGACATATCAAAAACTTTGAAATAGAATGTATAAGTAGAAAATAAAGTAAAGTTGTAATGTATGCATGTGAAAGCTAAAGTAGATTAAACTGTATCCACTCTTTAATGGGAGTCATCAATTCCCACAATTCTTGCGTCTACTTTGAATTCGGTCTTGACTCGTAAAGAACCTCCGCTAGGATGCTATTCTTTGTGAATATTTAACAAATGAATGTTGAAGAACGAAAACTTTTATTGATAAGTGCTTCATAATTAGACTCGTACAATAATCGCTCAATAAGTGGAGAAATCTAGTGTTCGATGTAAGAATTGAATCACTTATACATTTTTCTCGCTACCACTTTGAACGTAGAGAAATCTAGACAGTTTTCACTCTCTATCTATGCATACACGTCTACCATATGTTATGCCTATTCAACATACCACCATGCATGTCTACGAAATTGGTGTTGTTTGAACCTTATTTATAGTGTATGAAGGGTTGCATATATCTAAACGAAGATTCATATCCATTGGAGAAGGGTTGCATCACTTCAATATGATTGGATGCAATGTTTCATCCTCATCTACAATGGAAAGGCACCTTTTCATGATTGGTGTACTTCGAAGAGGTATCTTTTCATTTGGTAGTTGATGGAGGTTTATCGTTCTTATCTGGTGGTTGGTAGTTGAGAAGAGATAACCAATAGCCATCATAAGTTGCGAGCATGATATATGGGTCGTGATCGTGACTTTTGGTTAGAAACTTTCTGCTTGCAAAGAATAACAAGTCATGATCGCAAATGGTGTCATGATCGTGAATTATGTTTTTCTTCATGTTTCTTCTTTGCAACTTTATCGATCTTTGACAGCTTTGATCCTAAGCCAAATCCTTGTGTTCCACGCATCTTCTTTCACCTTTTTCACTCTTTTTACATAGAATTCCATCTTTGATCATTTCACTCCCAAGATTCACCTAGTTTCTACACTTGCATAACAATCAACTACATACCACGTGAAATCTTTTATATGAAGTGTAAAATGACTTTAAACTATATCATTTTATGATTGAAAGTATCATGATAATAAGTGTAATTATACACTTATCAATGACTCATTATAGTGTACATGATCCCTTGAATCTTCTCTATTTCTTCAAAATAGATGGATTCGAGGGAATGCTGGAATGCTCATCAAACTTAAGAAGCTTTGCTTTCTTCTTCGTAGAAAACTCTGTCAATTCTTGTGCGAGTAGCACTTGGCTTACTACAGCATCCAATTTAGCATCAGTTTGGAAAGTTGGGAATTTCTTCCTAGTCAACACCCTAATCTGAGCCAAAATGGCTGAATCAGTGAATTCTTTTTGGACTAGCTTGCTACTAGAGGGAGTTGCTTCCTTGGCTATAAAATTTACCTTGGTAGCTTCCTCACATGCTATTCCTTACTTAGCATAGTTCTCAATTTCAAGAACTTCTCTAATAAGAGGGATTAGAGTGGTAGATGATGGGTTTGAAGAAAGGGTAGGTATAGATGATGTTTGTAAAGTTTGAGAAGAGGGAGTATAACTTGGTTTAGATTTAACAGGGGAAGGAATGATTGAGGTTTGAGTATTTGGAAGAGGCGAAGAATGGGTGGTCTTTTCTTGGGAATTATTAGGTGAGGAAGAGATATAAATAGGTGAGTTTCTTATAAAATTTACAGGAGAAGAATTTTTCGAAGGGGAATTTATAGAATGAGTAGGTATTTGAGAATGTATAGAAGAAGATTGTTTAGGATTTATAGAGGGAGTTTGAGAAGGATTTATAGAAGAATTAGGGGAAGGATTTTGATGTACCTATTAGTAAGCTGTTTGACCTAAGGATGGGTCAGCCTTAGGTAACTCAGTTGGAGATGGAAGTGTCTCAATTTGAGTGTGAAGGGGGCTTTGGATGTTTCCCCAAGATGAGCAAATTCTTCCTTGTTGATGACCTCAAAGTCATCATAATCCTCATCGCTGCTAACTATTTGGATATTCTTTTGGTGCGAGTTTTGGCAGTTCTCTTTTGTTGAACTCCTTTAGCATTAAAGATAATAGCTTCCACCTCCTTGGTATCTCCAGGACTTATAGTTTCAAGGTCCTCTTTGCTTTTCTTGGAGCTTCCTTAGACAACTGCATCTTTAGCCTCTTTAAATTTTTGCTTCTTCTCGCACAAGCCCTCACTCAGCTCCCTAGCAGACATTTTCTGAATTTTCCCCACAACTTCAGGAGGAGGAGGTGGCAGAGAAGCCATGGTGCAGTGGTAGCTTCTTCTTCTTTTTATCTCACCTCAGCTTCCTTCTAAGTGAGCATTTTTAGCTTCAGCTTATTTCTTCCATTAGCTTATGTTTGAGTAGGCACATCTCCTGCCCTTATTTTTGTTGGGCTCTCTTTTACCCTTTGAATTCCAACTTTGGCTTTAGGAGAAGCTGTTGAAACTTGCTCCAACTGAGCTAATAGAGGAACGTTATCTGCAGTTTCTTCACTTGAGCTATCATAATCCACTTCAAATGCATCTTCATCCTCCTTGAGCACATTTCTAAGGAACACCATTAGTTTCACTCTTTCTTTCTTCAGTTTAACGTATTGAACCTTAGTATATATCTGGTGTGGACTTTATTGTTCTTCAACTCGCTAAAATGGTTAAAGTCCAAGGTTTCCTTCAATGGGGCCATGGTCTTTCTTTGTCCATCAATGAAGCTTGAGATATATATCCTCACAGCCATTATAAGGGCAGTAATCAGATACCCATAGTGGTAGATGGTAGTAATTTTGGTCAAATGATGAAGAATCGTCACTAGCTAGTTGAGTTTCTTACCTTCTACCATATGGTAGACTACGCACTTCTCGAAATAAGTGTAGCTACTTAGGGACCCCATCTTTTGTAAAATCAACTTTACCAACAACTTATGGCATGCCCTTGCCTCTCAGATCATTCCAGAAATAACAATTTCCCCATATGCATAGTCTGCTGGGAGTTCCCCATCTTCCGAGACAATAACATGCTCTTCATCTCCATTTTCTTAGCTTAATCCCCTTCAAGGGCATGTTGAGAAGCATGCTAATATACTTAGCCCAAATCAAATAGGAGACATTGTTGATCTCCACCATCAAAATGTCATTAAAGCCCTGAATGTAGTAGATATTAGCATAGAATTTCTTGATAAACTCCATGATGGTACGACCTTCCGTCAAAAGGAATTTATTGAGGTTCTACTGCCTAATGACCCTATTCATGGTCTTGTTCTTTAGTAAATCATCATAATCCAACTCAAACACTAGTCCAAACTCTTGATCTTCAGGCCAGTCAATCTTGGTGAAAATGGTTCCATGGGGTAAGACAACATTCTCAACTGGGCCATCAATGTGCACAAACATGTTCTTCTTTGAAGCGCCTTGAAGAATGAGGGTTTTCTTATTGTTTTCCATTTGCAGACTGAGAGAATTTGAGAGAAGATAAATTAGGATTCTTTGCAAAAAAGATTGAGAATTCAAATTGCAGGTAACCTTCTCTCTCCAACAAGCTGCCTCTCATATAGGTTCTTCAACTACAAGATGATATATGGCGCTCTCCCAAACCAAGATCAAGTTTAAATGGTGAGATGAACAAGGATATAACCAACATAGTAAAATGATGAGTTTTTATTTTATATGGTTTCAATTCAAAGCATCCATTCAATAAAATAGCTTTTGAGTTTTAACCGTGAAATTGAACTCACAACGTTATTTTAAAAAGTTGATGGGGTTAAATACCTGTTACCTCATTCGGTTTAGTTGAGACTTGATTTTCAACACTTAGCCATTATTCTATAATTTTTCTTCACATGGGGTTTGCCATTCTCATTAGCTCCCTGAGAATATTGAATTCCTCCTTTGATAACGGTTTGGTGAATATGTTAGCTCGTTGTTCTTTTGAAGGAACATATTCTAGTTTTACATCTCCCCTTTGTTGGTTAATCAAGATGATAATTGAACATGCATAGGTTGCAAGGAGGAAATTCAAAAACTTAAAATTAACTTGAGGATCTCCTAAGCATGGCATGATTAAAATTCTATAGATGCTTTTAGGTATATAAAACATATAAAATAAACCTAGCATCTAAAGATTAAAGCATTACCAATTGATGCATGCTTGATCTCTCTTTTGGTAGTGGCATTCCCTTTCGAACAATTTCGATAACACAAGCTTCCAAACTAGGAGAGCCTCTATGACTTGATCCACACAGATCTTAACTGACCAAAACCCCAAGGAGGTAAAACCCGTTGATTAATAGCAGTTGCTAGACTACTTTTAAATCAACCCAAAAATTCGAAATAGAAAACTCACTTTAACTTTGAGCCTTCTAAAAGAACTCTTCAATTTGTTTGGAGAAACTCATGGAGGATCTTGCACAACAAAAGAAGAGGAGAGTAGAAATCAAAGAGAAAACAAGCTCAAAGCTTTTTGGTGTATGTAAATAATGAGAGGCTAGAAGCCTATTTATAGGGAAAAAGGGGGAGTGATAGATTCCATGTATAGTGGGTTAACTACGTCGGTAAGGATACCCGCGGCTGCCACAAAGCAAGCCCTAGCGAGCTTGCCTTGTGCCACAAGCTGCGGCTTACTGGCCTGCGCACAGCCATGCTACATGCAAGCGCTGCCCTGTAGCCTTCTAGCATGCTCTGGCTGTCACCGCATGCTAGCATCCCGCGAGCCCGTTGGCTCATGGGGCAACCACGTAGGCCCCACTTTAAATAACCCGTGTTCAATTTGGGGCCCACTCATAATAGGAAAAATCCCTTGCTCTCTTCGTGCAACCTTTTCCCTATCTTTTCATTAATTTTGTTAATTATTAATTTGATTAAATCAATTAATAATTATTCTCTCTGATTTCTCAACTTGTATTTTCAGTATATACCCAGTCCATAGGTTCTTTACATGGCTTGATAAAGACCCAAAGTGTATGACCTCATAGGATCTCAAAGTATAGAGCCGCTAGAGGTTAACCTAAACTTGGCTTCCCATCCAAGAACCTTTAGGCTCAATGTTCCAGGCTGTTATGGAACTCGATAGCTCTAGACGATCAAATGGGCTTTCTAGCAAAGGCCTATGATCCCTCGATACTTGGAATGTCACGTGCCTGTGACTTTATCCGGTTCTACAGTAGTAACCAACAAAATACGCTCCTTCAATCAAGTTAAGTACCATCTAGTTTATTGAGCTTGGATTAAGTGTTAGCTCATGTAATAGCCGTAGCTATCCTAGAATTACTCTTGTTCATGAAGAACACCAATTAGCGATTTTGTACCTTGATTGACTAGAAACCTATTCCATCAATCATATTCTCTGATTAGTGGTTTATGAGTGTGTTACTTCAACAAGGGGCCCTAAGGTACATCTTTACTATATTACTATATCAAGAGCAATGGATCCCATCTTGACTACACAACTTACCAACATGTGATCATTGCTATACCCATAATCACCCGTGTTTTCCTGATCATAAAGGTATGAATAAGTATGACCAAAAGTATAAGAACTCCTACATAAGGTAACCGATGTCTCTAGTCTTAGGATACTCGTACTACTACTACAATAAGACATGACACCAACACATGGATATAGTTATTTTCAAGTATCTATCTTATGGTGGTCTCTAATGTATTACCCAAATACATTCATGTGTTAACTCAAGGTATAGCCTTCAGCTCGTGAGATCGACCGCTTGGAACTAATCCAAGGATTAAGCCTACACATGCTAGTCTGTTCGCTCCATTGATGTCCAGTCTCAATGGAACTACGACTAGGGATATTTAGACTATTCATATTAACACGTTGTGAGCACGGGATTTTGTACCAGCTCGCGCGTTCAATGATGACAGCTTTTCGGGAAATTTATCCTCGAATCACACAATTTTCGACCATCCGACGATCTTCATATGGGAATCCTCCTCGGACGATTTACATTATTTAACTAAAAAGAAAAAAATATGTATATAAAAAAAAAAAAAGACATGAGAATCTCGCGCGAGGCTGCACAAGGCAGCCCGCGCGAGACAGCCTTGCGCAAAGCTGCGCGAGGCAGCCCTCGCGGGACTCCCCGCGAGGGTGCTAGGCCACCCTCGCGGGAGACTCCCGCGAGGGCCTTTGGCCACCCTCGCGGGGGACTCCCGTGAGGGCCTTTGGCCACCCTCGTGGGAGACTCCCGCGAGGGTGTTAACCACCCCTCGCGGGGGACACCCGCGAGGGCCATTGGCAGCCCTCGCGGGGCTCCCCGCGAGGGTACTAGTCACCCCTCGCGGGGAACTCCCGCGAGGGGTTTTGGCCACCCTCGCGGGGGACTCCCGCGAGGGTGTTAACCACCCCTCGCGGGGGACACCCGCTAGGGCCATTGGCAGCCCTCGCGGGGCTCCCCGCGAGGGTGCTAGTCACCCCTCGCGGGGAACTCCCGCGAGGGGATTTGGCCACCCTCGCGGGGGACTCCTGCGAGGGTGTTAATCACCCCTCGCGGGGGACACCCGCGAGGGCTATTGGCAGCCCCCGCGGGGCTCCCCGCGAGGGTGCTAGTCACCCC
>CATIWQ010535174.1:0-11056 GCA_949673415.1 Euphorbia schlechtendalii
TGTGAGCAACATAGACTTTCCCTGCAATCCCATACTTGGAAAAAACCAGTTCCATTGCCTTTGTGCCATGTGAGTTTGGGAAGTTTTCGAAGTAGACCTTATTATGGATCGTGGTTAAGGGGATGCGAGGTGAGGAGAAGGCTGGGTTCTGTGTTTTTCGAGGGTGGTTGACATGGTGGTGAAAGGAATCAAGCAAAGGGTTCGGCATAGTTCCTAATCTAGCTCCAACATGATTGTGAATAAACAAAATCTGTGATCCTACAGTCATAGGTTCGAGTCATATAAAGGGTAGGGTTGGGATTTTCATTTGCATTCAATGTAAGCACATTTCGCATAAATAATTTAAAAAAACCCCGATTGACTGACTAATTGACTAACTGAAATCTTAGTCTACGCTAGAAACTACTGCAACAACCAAGTAAACCAATAACTCTCAGAAAATAAATACCTATAGTAGCCCAGCCTAATCATTAGCAAAAAAGTCATATATAAGCTCAAAAAACATAAACAAAATGTAAACTATTGTAATTAATTAAACCTATAATAAAAAATTAATGATCACATGAACATATAAGATATGATTAATAAGAACAGATCCCCAAAGTGAGCACCAAATATTTCTATGTCATTAGTCAGAGTAAAAGTTTCTAAATTCTTTCACAGCTCAATTAAGTAAAGGGTGCAGTTATTGAGTAACTATATTGACCGTAATATGGTTAAACTGCTACAAGTGCATTCAAAGGTGAAATAAACATGGATTCGGTAGGGAAAGTGTTAAAACTATACAAATGCTAAGAAATTCAGCAGCTACAGCTATCTATATGAAATCCAGATCAACTCAAACATATGAAATCTAATAAGCATATGAAGAAAACCACATGCAATAAGTCAGTCAAGAGAGAACAATATCAAATTCTCAATAAATCTTTCTTCCAAAAACCGGACACTCTAAAGTGACTTTCCCTTGCACATATTTATCTCCTTACTATTTGTCTTTCAGGTAGGCAAAAGCAGATGAAAGCAGCGACTATTGATATAATTACATTATTAGGTTAGCCTTTTACGATGGTAGTTATGTTAGTTAATTATTCCATTTTAATTCTGCAGTAGCAGCTTTTCAATTATTATAAATGTGCCAAAAGTTATCCTTTGAGAAAAGAGTCTTATCCTAGGGCTGAATCAGCTATGATCCTATCCATAGTACAAATAGTAGTGCTATTTTGTTTCATTTGCTGTTGTGATTGTCTATATATAAAGAGCATGTATCAGTGGAAAGGGAATCAATGAATAATCAAAAACAGAATATTGTCTCCTCATAGTTCTTCTACTCTCTTTCATTTAGATTTCTACCTAATTCTGTTCTTTCTATTTTCTATTCTATTATCTACTCACCCTTCCTCTATTCTCTTTTTTCTTTTTCCTAAACGAGCATCATATTTATCCCCAAGTTAATACCTAAAGAGCAGTCATCCTCCAAAGAAAACGAGCAGATATGTTTTGTAGCAAAAATTCTGGGTAAAATACAAAAAACATAAATAACAACAGGATAACTTGAACATATAGCATGAATAGGAAGATAAGTACCTTGATAGTGTTCAGATCTGTTATATCAAACTTTGACTTTTCCTGGACAACTTCTTTCTTGCAGTGAAAAGCAAACCTAAAACCAGCAGCCAAAATAATTTAAGGTCCTGGGAGAATAAAAATAAGCATTACATTTACTAATACTTGCAAACAATTAATCTAGTTTGATGCTCAAAGCTCACAGCAGATTAACGGAAATAAACTGCAGCAGGCTAAAGTACAATTTGACATTTACCAATATCTCAAAACCTTTGTATACTTGCTTCAAAAATTTGTATATGAAACTCATTATGTTTTAAGACTTTATTTTAAAGGAATTCAATTCAATTGAATTCATTTTACAGATAACATTAAAAAAATTTTGCACATAAAATGAAATGATTGAATTGATTTTCACCAAAAAGAAAGTTTCCAACCATAGGTATAGTCCAAGAAAGATTTATACAAGTATGACGTGGCTAAAGAGATAAACTTACAGTGAATTTAGAAAAGAGAAATTCGTATGTATCCACAAGTTCCATAATCAGGCCAACCAATTCAGAAAATGAACTATCAAGAACCATTCCTGCAGTAGAAGATCCTCTGATTCACACATTATGATAGAGAACGCAGCAAGGATGGGTCAACATTGGATTATACATCTAGTGGGCCTAAACAACTTCATGTATACACCAGGATAAGGAAGGAAGCAGTTAAGGGACAATAAAGGAAATTTAGTGAGTCAGTTTTAATTATAGAAGTTAAAAAGATGAGAGATTGGCGTGAGTGGGGGTAATGGAAGTGTATGCGTTCAACTGCATCTGTTTGCAGGGCTCTCAATTAGAGGGAGGGAATTTATTCCTGTGGGGCTCTAAGCCTATTGTTTCTTATTTCTGTATTTCTGCTTTGTGCTTTCGTTTGTAAACAATACAGTATTCAGTTGTGTGTTGTTCATTACACTTTACTGCTGTTTCTGTGTTGCTTTCTCATTACATTAGTTACAATAACAATGCAAATTTTTGGTAATAACATAAAAAATGCACAAAGTATCTAATATTCAATTCTGATAAAAAAAACAGAATAAAAATATCGAACTGTCTAAATTGTTGGCTGTCTTCTACAAAAGTAATCAATATTAAGCAACAAAATATTATATGCTATTCATCATCAGCTGGATACTCAACCTTATGTTTAGGCAATAACAAGGTCCAGTTTCAATATTTTTCCATCAAGTTTCATAAATTTAGCTATATATATAAATCTTCAAGCAACCCTGACATAGTAGTCAAAAGCGATCGCTTAAGCGCAAAAGCAAAGCACAGCAATAGCGCTTCGCTTGAACGCAATGCGCTTGGCTGAGCCAAGCACGGCCGTAGCGCACGCTTATTTCAAAGAGTGAAGCATACAAAGCGCTGCGCTAAGTGACATTAAAGCTGAAAATTTGGTGAGTTTTTGTGATGTAGTTAGACTTATTGAGGTTGTTTGTTTCAAAGGTCCCCAAATATATATGTAAGAATATTCACATTAAAGATAAAAATGTGAGTATGAGTACAAGAATACAACTACACAGAAGATCCATGTACATATACATAATTACATATACGAGTTACATTGTTGTTTTGACTAAGAGCAAACTTATTTTTAGTAATAGTTACTGAATATAATTCATAATCTAAATATATGCAATCAAGAAAGAGTGATCCCAATTATGGATTGCTATGTCCTATGAATGCTGTTATGTATTATTATTGTTTTAAGTTTTGGATTTTTAACAAGTTGTTTCTTCTTGTGGAATATTGTCACTTGTGATATCATTAATATTTATTAGTTCTTAGTAGTTATATATTACAAATTTTCTATACCTATATTTTTTGTGAAACTTTAGACTAAATCATTTTTTTTACCGAAGCGATGAGCGAGACCCGTGCGCCTTGACGACTAACTGGCAGGCATGAAGTACTAGAAACTAGAAAAATTACGCTCAGAAAATCAATTCCTACAGTAGCTTGACTATTTGTAAAACAAGTCATAAAAATAAGCTCAAGAAAACATAAAATGGGTAAATTTTTGCAAGTAATAAAACATAAAACAAAAAATGAAAGGGAATTGCATGAACATATAATATATGATTAACATGAACACAAAGTGAACACCAAATAACTCTATGTCATTAGTCAGAGTGGAAGTTTTTAAATTCTTTAACGGCTCAATCAAGAATGGTGCAGTTATTGAATAACTATATTGATAATGACATGGTTAAACCACTTCTATAAGTGCATTCAAAGGTGAAAGAAACATGGATTAAGTAAAGTCAATCTAGTGAAAGTGATAAAAGTACTTAAATGCAGAGAAATCCAGCAGCTCGCAGCCAACGTTTTATTAAAACTTGTTACAACAATCTATTTGAAATCCAGATCAACTCAAACACATGAAATTGAATAATCGTATAAAGAAAACCATATGCAATAAAGAAGTCAAGAGAAAAACAATATCAAATTCTCTATAATCTTTCTTCCTAAACTCGGACTCCTTAAACCTGACTCTTTCTTGCTCATATTTATATTCTTACTAATTGCCTCCCCAAAGAAAAACAATCTAGTAGATGAAATACCGAGTTTTAAACTGATAATCGTCTGAACAAGTGAATGAAATTATTAAAATGTGAAATGTATTTCAAATGACTTCTTACCCCGTGTGACTATAATATTCATACCTTTCTTAAGGAGCATTAATAGAATTAAAAAATCTCAATAGCATATTGAAATACCTGTAGTCCCGAGTATGATTGGAATAACTTCCCTAAAAGTCCCGGTAATGGCATCTTCAATGACATCCCTTATGACCATTGCATGTATAGTGAAAAGGTGTTGTTCAATAAATTGTGCTGCAGAAATTAGGAAGGTAATTATATTAATCTTCAATCTATTGTGTAAAAAAATTAATATCAACAAAGTAATGATGCAAAAGGAGAAGTATACCAACCATCCCTTTTTTCCTATGACACCACCTCTTACTGCAAATAAATCCATTTTTGTACAGAAACTCTGCTGCTCTCACCGAATTACCATCAAAACTAATTCATTAATTCCAACATAAGCCTTCATCAAATAAACTTATAATTGCAGAAAGAAAACTGCATGACAAAAGCAATTGAAAAAAATTAGGAAGTTCGTATATGATTGGAAAGACATCGCTATGATATTCTAAAATAAGCAATTTTTAATATATACACAACTTGTAATTTTTAACGACAACAAAATATAAAGGAAAATCTCACCAAGGGGATTAACTCCACCCGACCCGAATAATCAAAACAAGTCATTTCGAATTTGGCTGCTTATGTATAAATTTACACAATGGAATTGCTAATTCTATGTTTCAGTTGAAGCAATCCACAACTTTCCAAGAAATTTAAAGTCACGTGATATTTCAAATCCAAATGATTTTTTCAGAGTAGAGGTTGAATACGTGATAATACTATGCAACAGGAATGCTAGTTTCATGTCTCAATTACAGTTACTATAAAAAAACATTAGAATTACGCGGGGTTAATTTTATCTATGATACATCAACTATACCTCTGGTCTCAGTTTGATACATGAACTTTATTTTTGTTCATTATCATACATAAACTTATATATTACCTACTATTATAGACATCTTACCTAATACTTCAGGTAAACTCATCCACATCATCAGGTTTGATTCATTACAATAGTTGATGTGGATCTAATCCTATTATTATACCATTATATTCCTAATTTACCCTCCCACGCTTATTATTTATCGACTATATTTAGCATCAAATCTATTCCAATATCTACCATTTTTCTTCATCTTTCTCAATCTAATTTTCAATCTCCATCGTACCTTTTCTACTCTTTTATCTATGGTATTATGTGACTGTGTTAAAATTTAGGGTTTCTAATTTTTTGACTTTTTTTTATTTTTTGTTCCATTACTTCTTAAATGAAATAAAAGATATTGTTTTAAGCAAATTTTGAGACGTACAATTAACATTCACATCAAATATTATTCTAGACCTATTCGTTGGGCGGGTTAGGCTGGACTTGGTGGCGTTTTACTAAAAACATTAACCCAAGCCAGACCCAAGCCCATACTTTAGAAATTTCAAGTTTGGGCCGAGCATGGATCGGACTTACAAGGTCATTCTCAAGTCCGACCCAAGCCTACGAATATTTATTTTGTTATAAATTTTTTTATTAAACTAAATGGAAAAAAATATACAATAAAACAAAATATGTTTAAATTTTAAACATAATTGCATAGTTTATTTAAAATCTTTAATATTTAGTAAACTTCATTGTAATCAAGTATACAAATTTAATAGGATAAAATATAAGATCTTAAAATAATTATAAGTTTAATATATAAAAATATAATAAATAAATAAAATTGTTCACCGGGCCGGGTTCGTGCAGGGTTTGGGTATTTATATAAAAATCAAGCACGATCCATAAAACTTTGGGAATTGACGGGCTGGGATTTTTTGAAAAATGAGTGTCCAAACCCCGATCAGGTAGTCCGGTCCATTCCATATAGAGGTACCAAAATTGGAATTAGAGCATAATTGTACTAAAAACCATCTAAATGTGTTCAAACTTTTTGTTCATAACACAAAACGAAAAGAACAAAAAATTCGTAAGATCATAAAATATTGATTGCTACTAGTACTGAGAACTTAGACTAATGCTATCACCACTGCTTCTTGGAGCAATGAAAATTAAACTTAATTGTTGTTAGTTTATTTCTAACTTTTGCTGTCAATGGTTTTGCCACTCTGAAAAATTTCTTTGTCCACTTCCTTGAATTGGTTGACCTTGGCCAACATGAGTCACGTTACTTTCTTGACTTCTATTCCTAATATAAGCAGGCACAAATTGAGTCGTTCCCTGTTAACAAAAAATAAAGGAACTAAATTATTTTTGACAAACTTAAATGTTCTGAGAAAATTATGTCGCAATTTGAACTTCAATCCTACAACATACATAACCTGATTAGAGGAAATTTATTCTTCAATCCCAGTATAAAAAATATAGACTTTAGCATTCAAAGAGACACTTAATTAATTGAGATACTTACATCCATCATCCACCTTACAGTTTGAGGTGCAGTAGGTTGCCTTGCAGGATCCCTTGATGTATGTCCCTTTGATGGTCTTGTTGTATTAGACCTTCTTGAATATTGCCTTGCTGAACTTTCTGTTGATGTATTTGGACCAAATCCATTATTCCTTGCAATATTTGTCTTTTTTTTACCTTCAAATTAAAATTCTTATATTAGTACTAAATTTTAAGGATTTAAATAATTATTGAATTGATTACTTACACTTGTTCTTGTAGCATAAGGTGGTTCTTTACAGCTTATTTTGTTGTGGTCTTTGCTACCACAATTGCTACAAGTCATTACAATTCCCTTTTTGCTGAGTTTTCCTTTTCGAGCCGATTCTTCTAGTTCTTCAGGTTCCTTTCTTCTATTCTTCTTTTTCCTTCCTCTTTTAGTTTTGACTAGTGATGGAGGCACAATTAACACTGGCTCTTCGGAATTTGGCCATTGGTCACTGCCATTAGTGGGCTCAATGAAGAAATTATAAACCTTCAAATATGTCTCCATTGAGTAGCAATTATCTAAAAAATTGGCTGGATTATCATTGTTGCCAATGATGGTAGCACAAGCATGACTACATGGTATGCTTGTTAGTGCCATCTCCTACATGTGCATGTCTTGACATTCATATCCACCACATATTGAGTACCAAAACCACTTATTTGAACACTTGGACCCCCAGAATAAGTTGCCTCGAAATTCATAGCAAAATCCATGTTATTATCTTTGGACACCACTTAGCATTACTGTTCTTCATTATATCACGCTTCTTCTTCATACTTTTCATCAACTAGACTTTAATCATCTCATTCATTGTAATAATTCCTTTATCTCTTGCATCTAATATGTACTTATTGAAACACTCACATAGATTGTTCAATAGCATGTCACATTTAGACTCCTCTTCAAAATATACCCTAGACCATTGCTTAGCCAGTCTCGCCTCTAGCCATTGCCTTGCTTCAGGACATTTATTACCAATTGACTCCATACAACTATCAAACTTTGCTGGATAAGGTGCTCTTGCAGCATTCCAAAGCATGTCTTTTAACTCTTTGCCCTTAAATAATGTTTTGAAGTTTGTGTACATGTGGCATACACAGAATCTATGCTCTGCTTCTGGGAACAAAGTTTCCACTGCATGTATGAGTCCCTGATAAAATAATACAATTATAAAGAAGAATATATAATCCATGGATTTATGCAATTATAAGTATCTAACCAAGTTAACTGATGTAAATGAATTGATAATATAAATGTAGTTCTAGATTTTACGTTTTTCTTGTATTTCCAAGTACTCATCTACATATGTCTGTAATTTCACAAGGAAATTAATCACAAAACTTAATTTAAATCTATATGATCATTATCCTATCAGTAGGTCTCCAAAGCAACAAAATTCAGTCAAAAACTTATATAAGTTACCTTTTGTCTATCTGACATGAATGTCCAATCCTTGGGGTTGAAGATCCCTAAATTAGATGTTAAAAGCTCTAAGAACCAACTCCATGTCTCGGTGCTTTTAGTTTCCACTATTGCATATGCAATAGGGAATATGCAATCATTAGGATCAACGCCAACGACAAATAAAAGTTGCCCTCCATACAATCCTTTGAGCCAACACCCATCCAAACCAATAAAAGGTCTGCACCCCGCTGTAAATGCTGATTGCAAAGTCTTGAGAGATACATACATACACACATATACATATACATATATAATTGCAGTAACTAAACATGTGTCTTTTTAACAATAAACTTTTAAAAAATTACACATTTAATAGCATACCTATATATGTAATCATATTGGGCCGTTTCGTCTCCATTGATCTTTTCATGATCATATTTTTTAGCAGGAAATGCCGTTGTCCTTCCAATTTGAAGACCTTTATTTCTACGAATATCATCAATTAAAGCACTAGTCTTCCAGTCAGGATCACTCCTAAAAGCCTCCAAATATCTTTTTGCAATCCATCTAGCAGTTAGATGGTAATTGGTATTCACCTTGATGCAAATATGCACAAAAGTACCACTCTTTACCTGAATTGTGTGGTTGAATTCATCTTGAAAATATTGTTTAGAAGTATATACCCTCCATGCGCATTTTCACATTCAGCAGTCACTCCTTTGCAAACAACTTCAACTATTTTCTGCTCATTTCTTTTAAACCTAATTTGATGCCTATTATTTATGCCATGATTCCTGCAAGCTTCTTTAAATTGTCTACTATTGATGAACAACAGTCCAATTATGAATTGAGGATCTTCAAGGTCTCTTTCAGCATGAAAGTCAGGATACCTAACCCTACCTTCATTCTCTGAATCTGACTCACTATACAAAGCATCTGAATCTCCATAGTCATATGAATTTTCTTCAATCTCAAATCTCATACCAGTTTCATATCCAGTGCTCGTAATTTGAACATCATTTCTTTTTCTGGTAGTTGATCTGGTTCTTAACATAGGCTCTCTAGCATCCTCAATCCCATTGACCAAATCTTCATCACCATCCTCTAAAACATAATCTGGATCACAAAAATAATTTTCCTCCTCTGGATGTTCACCTAGTATACTTCACTGTTTACATCATAATTATTATCATTATCTATATTTTCAGTGTTCACCACATGATTACTATCACCACCAATCTCAAACCCTTCGCCCATAACTTCATGAATATTGAAATCACCTAAAAAGTCATGTTCTTCATTACTCCTGAAGAAAAAATCTTCCCAGCCATTTGAAGAATTATTAACACCATTTACATTTTCCTTTGAATGTTGACTTGTAATACCTGGCATTGATAAAAAATAATAGATATAAAAAGAATCAAGGAATGATAATTTTATTTTCTTATTTGATAAAACAATCCAACAAATGAATGTTTTTTAAATAAAATATTCAACATATGTTTTAAAGAAAAAAATGCCTTACTTGGCTAATAATCCAACTCAGCCATTGATTGGAGTTACTTCTTTTCCACAACTCCAAAAGAAGATGCCTACCGCTGGTCCACTACAATATTAAAAAAGCCAAAAACTTTTTATTCGTAAATATTTTTATAGACAAAAGTATACCTTTTATCAAATTCCAATAGATTAATAGAGTGAGAGATAGGGTGAGAGAGAGCGAGATAAACAGAAATATGTAACTAAGTACAAAACAAAAATCGATAATACAAAGAGGGAGAGTTGAGAAATCAAAACAATAAAGTACATCGCATGGTTTTTGTCAACATACCAGTTCCAACGTTAAGGAGTGAGTCTTCGTTTTCCAAGGTTTTGATATTTCGTTCACTAAAGATAATCGTTATTTTAGGTATTCTGCAAAAGAGGAAAAAATCCATACATTAGGAAGAGATGGACATCAAATAGGAATGTAGAGTGTCAAGGAGTATCAAATATTTGGGAGGGTGAAATTAAAAAAAGAATTTGAGATGGAATTGTTGGAAAATGGCTAATATTGAATATAAAAATAATATAAGATAATTAACACGTGGATGAGAAATTAGGGGTATAATGGTATTATAATAGGACTAGATCCACATGAGCTTTCATAATGTGTGAAACCTGATGACATGGACTAGCTAACTTGAAGTATCATGTAATACGATTATAATGGCAGGTAATATACAAGTTCATGTATAATAAAGAATAAAAATAAAGTTCATGTATCAAACTGAGACTAGAGGTATAGTTGATGTACTATACATAAAATTAACCCTTAATAACCTTCACTAGTGTAGATTAGGCTTTTAGGGATGGTTATTTTGGGGTTTTCTGGACGGTTTTGAACCGTCCGCACAAGCCGCGACGTGATTGGTTAGGCAATAATAGTTTCGAACCGTTCGGAATAAGAGGTATTGCGGATGGTTCACATTGAGAACCGTCCGCAAAAATCTGTAGCCTGATTTCAGAAGATTATTGCGGACGGTTCCATAAAAAGAACCATCGCAATAGTTGTTTTTTTTTAAAAAAAAATAATTCAGTTGTAATTGTTTTACAACATTTCTCGGACCAGACCTGTACATACATAAAAGTGCACATACATTTCTCAAAACTCTAATCTATTCCATTTCTCAAAACAATATTATCCCATAACACAATTACATTATATAGCAAATAATAAAATGAAGTAAACTTCTTAAGATACAGTTGTTGCTAATTAATAAGTACAACACACCAAATTGATGTGGGCAGAATACATAATAGCTCATTCTAAAAAGGGAAGAAAATAAGTTAATTTAAACCTAAAAATAGTCCAGGGTTGCAGTAAAGGTGGTTTCCATGTGCATCTGTGATTTGTAGAAGAACCACTAATGCCAAACCAGAAAAAATGCTTCATATAGATCAAATAATAAGAGTAACT
>CATIWQ010535445.1:0-15998 GCA_949673415.1 Euphorbia schlechtendalii
TTAATACCCTCATCCTTTATTGATCAATTTCAAAGTATTATGGCTATAGTTTCCTAACACTTTAAACATACTTAATACATATAGGACTTATTCGAGATTTGCATATAAAACTCATAGTAAGAATACCAAGCATTAAACTAAAACTATATAACTTATACTAATTCATGTTGCATTGAAATATAAATCGAAACTTACTTGGAATGTTGCTCTCGAATGTTACTCACCACTCATCCTTGCCAAATGCTAAATGTTGCGCTAATAACGCTCAAATTCAACAAGCGCTCAAGTTTTGCACTAACATCAAACTTGTAAATACCTAACACTCACAATAACCTTGGACAAATATTTGTAAAGTATAAGAAATGATAATATATAAATGTCACAAAAATCAACAAAAAATTTTCAAATTCTTCGATTTTTCATTTTTATTCAATTTTTTTGGATTTTACAGGATTTTTACAAATGTCCCCCCACACTAAAGAACGCAATGTCCTCGTTGTGAGACATTATAAAAATAAAAAACCATGCTAGTCTAAAAATAGAATTGAAAAAGATAAAGTAAAGAATAAACTCGATCTGTTGTGAAGGAGAATCTGGTGGACTAGGAGTGAATTGACAATTTTGTTTTCTAAAGAATGAAAGTAATTTTTGAAGCATCGATTTATTACGTTTCTTTAGAATCTTCATGTCTTTCTTCATAACTCCAAGTTCCGCTTGGCAATTGTCCAATTTAAGTTGCATGATTGCCTTCCAATCTTCCGGAGCTTCTTCTACTTCTTCATCATCTTCATCTATTTTTGTCATCGGGGCTTTTCCTTCTCGATGGCTTACAGATGGATTTGATGGTCTGATGGAAGAATCTTCTTGAATCAAGTTGAGATTCTTGGTGCGGTTGGAGTAGGAATAGAATGAATAAACACCTTCGTGTTCTTGGAGTAGTCCGGTGTTCTTCAAATAATTTCCATCCATGTAGCGAAAATACTCACCCGGCTATTGGACATAGGGGAGTTCTCCTCTAGCACCTAAGATTATGGCAGTGATAATCTCGGCCGCTCCAATCTTACTCCTCATGCTCGTCAAGTTTTCCTTCATCATATCCCATATAATATCCACGAATTTCGCTTTTTGCTTCATCAAAGAACACGAAAGAACAAATAAGTCTTTCTTTTGGACCTTTGTATTCTCTACTCGATAAAATACCGAAGTGAAAAGGCATTTGTGGAGAAGAAGAATGCATTCATCCTTAATGAGTTTTTTAAGAGAATTTTTGGGATCGAAGACTCTCTTAACTGATAAATTTGCCCAAACTCTATTAGGTTGAAATGAATCCGTCATGTTCGAAGAATTAGCAATCTCAAAACCGAACCAATCACCCATCATCGCTCTCGTAATGGTGTATTGTTATCCGTAATTACGAATTGTATAGCCCTCTTCCTTGAATCTTCGAAATCGAATGTCACTAATCATTCGAGAATCCAATCTCAATTTTGTGGAAAGAGTACACTCACAAATCTTGTAAGACCAAGAGCTGAAAGGTAGATCTCCATCTCTTCACAGAGATTCAAAGTTTCCAAGAAAACTAAATCGAGGAATATCATCCCGAAGATATCTTAGCTTTTGAAATCTCTTGCTCTCTTCTCTTGTCCTTAATGGGAAAGGACAATCAAATTCTTCTTGAATTGATTGAGTTCCTCTCTTTTGTGCTGCTCTCTTGACACGAGTCATATTGGTTGAAGTAAAAGGTTTGAAAAAAAGTTTAGATGTTTTCGAATATAGAAGATGAGAAAATCAGAAATTTTGAAGGTTTTGTAGAAGGTGTGGTGGCTAGGGTTCAACTTGGACCTATTTATAGAGGTTTAAGAGGTCTCTAATTGGTCATAAATGGGATTATAGCTTTTTAGGGTTCAAAACTAGCCGTTAATGGCGGTTTTAGCCATCTGTCGCGTGTCAGTTCGCGATCTGTAATGGTTATAATTTTGCCATGTCGGGATCACGAAGACTAGTCATGATCTTTACTCTCCTCATGAACTAAACAGAAAGTTTTGTTATCCAGTGATCACAAGCACGAATTGTGTTGCGGTCGCGAGCCTCTCTACTCTTCAAATTTCTTCAATTTTTAGACTTGCACTTATAAAAACTTAGAAACAAAAACACATACAAACTTTGTTAAATATAAATAATAAATATTAACTATTATACCTTGATTAATCATGGCGATGATAGCAATTGAACATCAACATCTTATTGTTCAAATTTATTTTCAAGAAAAGGTTTGCATCGTTGACCATTAGCTCTGAATATTTCTCCATATTCGAATTTTAATTCCAAAGCCCCATTGCCAAATACTTTTGTAACTTCGTAGGGTCCTTTCCAACGTGATTTGTGTTTTCTAAGGAACAAATGAAGCCTGGAATTATATAATAGAACTCTGTCATCGACATTAAATTTCTTTTCACGAATTTTGGAATCATGCCACCATTTTGTTTTCTCTTTATAGATATTTGCATTTTCATATGATGACAAACATAGTTCTTCTGGCGCATTCAAATCCAACTTTCTTCTTTCACCAGTTTGTTTAAATCCATATTCAAATTCTTCAAAGCCCATAAAGCCTTATGCTCTAATTCTACTGGCAAATGATAAGCCTTTCCGTATACCAACTTATAGGGAGTTATACCAATAGGTGGCTTAAAAGCTATCCTGTAAGCCCATAATGCATCATTTAACTTAGTAGACCAATCCTTCCTAGAATTCGAGATAATCTTTTCGAGAATCCATTTAATTTCTCGATTAGAGATTTCTACTAGACCACTAGTCTGAGGGTGATATGGGGTTGCAATCCTATGATTAACTCCATACTTTTACATCAAGCTTTCAAAAGTCTTATTGATGAAATGTGATCCTCCATCACTAATAATCATCCTAGGAACTCCAAATCTACTAAATAATTGCTTAAGAAACTTAGCAACTACTCTAGCATCATTCTTACTATATACGTTAGCCTCAACCCATTTTGAAACATAATCAACTACAACTAGAATGTAATTATTACCGTTGGATGTAGGAAATGGTCCCATGAAATCTATACCCCAAACATCGAAAAGCTCTACTTCAAGGATGTTTTTCAACGTCATCTCATCTCTTTGACTTATATTTCCTATTCTCTGACAATTATCACAATTCTGAACAAAATCTCTAGCATCCTTGAACAATGTTGGCCAATAAAATCCACTCTCTAAGACTTTGGCAGCAGTTTTTGTTGGTCCTAAATGTCCTCCATAAATGCTATCTTGGCAATGACTTAAAACTAAATAAAAATTATTATCATCTATACATCTGCGAATAATACTATCAGCACACACCTTAAACAAATAGGGGTCATCCCATATAAATGATTTAATATCCTTAAGGAATTTCTTCTTACCATTAGAATATAAATCAGAGGGTAAGGTATGTGTAACCAAATAGTTTGCATAATCAGCATACCATGGACTAACAGTACGTTTTACAAACATTAGATTTTGATCTGCAAAGAATTCTTTTATATCACCAGCTTCACCTATAGGTCCCTTATCATCTTCTAGATGAGATAAGTGATCAGCTACGGTATTTTCACTTCCTTTTTTATCCCTTATTTCTAAATCAAATTCTTGTTAAAGAAGGATCCACCTAATTAATCTAGGTTTGGCATCTTTCTTAGCAAACAAATATCTCAAAGCAGCATAATCAGTGTAAACTATTACTTTAGATCCTATTAAATATGATCTAAACTTATCACATGCATATACGACTACTAACATCTCTTTTTCAGTGGTGGTGTAATTGCATTGTGCAGAGGACAAAGTGTGACTTGCATAGTAAATTGCATGCAAACTCTTTTCATACCTCTGACCTAGAACACAAGCAATAGCAAAATCACTAGCATCACACATCAATTCAAATGGTAGAGACCAATTTGGTTTAACTATAATGAGAGACGAAACTAATGCTTGTTTTAACGTGTTGAAGGCTTTTGAACAGTCATCAGAGAATTCGAACTTCACATCGTTAACTAATAAATTAGTTAAAGGTTTAGCTATAACCAAGAAATCCTTAATAAACCTTCTGTAAAATCCAGCATGGCCTAGAAATGATCTTATTCCCTTGACATTTACGGGAGGAGGTAATTTCTCTATGATTTCAGTTTTTACTATATCTACATGAATTCCTTTCTCATCTATCTTATGACCTAAAACTATACCTTCATTAACCATAAAATGACATTTCTCCCAGTTTAATACCAAATTAGTTTCCTCACATTTAGCAAGTACTTTATCTAAATTTTCTAGACATAGTTTAAAAGAATCTCCATATACTGAGAAATCATCCATAAAAACTTCCATAACATCCTCCACATACTTACTAAAAATAGCTAAGACACACCTTTGAGAAGTAGCCGGAGAATTGCATAAACTAAAAGGCATTCTTCTATAAGCAAATGTACCAAATGGATTTGAAAATATCTAGAGAATCCATCTAGAAAACAATAAAATGCATAACCTGCAATCCTTTCTAACATTTGATCTATAAACGGTAAAGGGAAATGGTCTTTCCTAGTGGTTACATTTAACTCTCTATAGTCTATGCAAACTCTCCATCCAGTTGTTATCCTAGTAGGAACTAAGTTACCCTTTTCATTTTGAACTACAGTAGTACCTCCTTTTTTCAGAACACATTGAACAGGGCTAACCCATTCACTATCTGAAATTGGATAGATAATTCCTGCACCTAGTACCTTAACAATTTCCTTCTTAACAACTTCCTTCATATGAGGATTCAATCTTCTATGCCTTTCTATTTTAGGTTTACTGTCATTTTCCAAATTTATGGAATGCATTACTAAATTAGGGCTAATCCCTCTAATATCGAAAATTTGCCAACCAATACTCCTAATTCTCCCCTTTATTGTCTCTAATAACGCTTCTTCCTGCAGACTAGACAACTTACTAGAAATAATAATGGGTAAGGTATTGTTGCTTCCTAGAAATGCATACTTTAAATGAACAGGCAATTGCTTCAATTCTATTAAGGTTGGTTTATCTATAGAAGGTGGTATAGGATCATCATCTATAACTAATTTTTTGATTTTAGAGGAATATTCTAATTTTTCAAGGGATTCAGATGTTGATTCTTCAAGAGATGTAACATGAAAAATTTCATCTACGCATGTATCAATTAAGTTATCGATCATGTAATCCCCATAAAATTTATCCCAATACATGTTAGCAAACATTTTGACTCTAAACAAACACAATCAAAAATAAATATAACAATATAACAATATAAAAATGTACCGTATTCTCCAATAATTAATCTCTAGAACGCACTTGCCTTCCTTGGCAACGGCGTAAAAAACTTGATCGTGAGTTTTTGGCTATACTCGTTTCGAAAGTCGTATCCCCGGCAACGGCGCCAAAAACTTGTTCGCCACTTTTCTACTGATAAGTTTAATAGTTTGTTTATAAGATTCGGCTAAATATCAATGGTGCCAAAAACTTGTTCACGAAAAATATAGGTGTTGTCAGTACCTCTTATCAAATAGAAAAATGATGATAACTGCAAGTATACAGTTGCGATGAACTTTTAAAAGATATCGATCCTACAGGGAAGGGCTAGTTCTAAAGATCAAAAAAGAAGATAAAACAAGGAAAATAAAATATAATAAGGTAAAGTTTTAGGAAAGAAGGGTTACAATGAAAAATGAGTAAATATAGTTATGAATGATTAGAGAACCTAAATATATAGATTTTTCCCTACAAAATAAGGATAGTAGAGAAAGTATGCAAGTTCAAGAAAGTTATTACTATTCACCAAACTAATCTAACAGAATCGATTCTAAATACTCAGATGTTCAATTATTCACTACAGAGCAACACATGAAATGACTTTTCTATATCTAGCGCAAATGAATTAAGACTATCATAAAAACCTGACAAAATCAATACTATGCTTAGTACGGGTCGCTCTCACATAGCCACATTTAGCAAGTTACCATTCCAAAAATGTTGGCTCACTACATAGCGTTATATCACAGATCCAGTGACTATACACGATATTGTTAACCCTGAAATTATTCTTAAAATTAACTCCAACGCATATAACTTGATTAACATGAAAGACTAAACACAAAATATGCATTATGATACATAGACATATCATAAACTTTGAAATGAAAAGTATAAGCCGAAAGCAAAGCAAAGTTTTAAGGTATGTAAGTGAAAGCTAAAGTTGATCAAACCATATCCACTCTTTAATGGGAGTCGTCAATTCCCATAATTCCTGCATCTGCTTTGAATTCAGTCTCGGCCGGTACAAAACCTCCGCTAGGATGCTATTCTTTGCAAATATCAAACAAACGAATATTGAAGAACGAAAACTTTTATTGATATGTGATTTGCGAGTACACTTATACAACAATTGCTCGAGAATATAGAGAATCTAGTGATCGAAACAAGGATTCAAATCACTTAAACATTTTCTCGCTAACACTTATGAACATAGTGAACTCTCTATCTGCATACACTATATGTAACCCTATAATTGCACTCTAATGCTCTCCTCTCTGGTGGTGCACTATGACCCATGAAATTGTAAGGTTTTGGAGCCCTATTTATAGAGTTTGAAAGGTTGCATCTTTCCAAACGAAGGGTTGTGTCCATTAGTGAATGATTGTATCTCTTCATTATGATTGGTTGAGAAGCTTTGATTTAATCCACAATGGATGGGCACCTTTTCATGATTTGTTGACTTATGATAAGTATTTTTTCATTGGTAGTTGATGGCAGTTGATCATGCTTATCTGGTGGTTGGTAGATAAGAAGATAATACCAGAAAACCGTCCAAGTCACGACCGTGATATACATGTCGCGATCATGCTTCTTTGATTGGCAGACTTCTGATTTGAAGAAGAACTAGTCGTGACCGTGAATTGAGTTTTTCTTCAAAATTATCCTTGCAACTTCACCGAACTTTGACAGCTTCGATCCTAAGCCAAATCTTTAAGTTCCACACATATTTTTGCACCTTTTTCACTCTTTTTTCATAGAATTCCACTTTAGATCATTTTACTCCCAAGATTTACCTAGTATCTTCATTTGCATAGAAAACAACTACATACCATGTGAAATCTTTTATATGAAGTATAAAAATGACTTAAAATATAGTGTTTAGTATGTAAAATTAATATGATATTAAGTGTAATTATGCACTTATCAAATCCCCTTCAGATTGGCCATGATTGAAGAGATACGGACCAGGAGGTGAGCGGGCCTTTTCAAGCCCCTTTAATACATGAATAGAAGATCAGACCATGAATTTGGGATTCATGACATGATTTGTGATGTGAAAAATGCGTGAGATGTTTAATGTTATGGCTGCATTCCCAAGGGATTAGCATGCCATGATGTGAATAATATGTTTGTCAATCCATTTGAAATAAATAGGTTAGTCGTTAGGTAAAATAGGTGAAATTGAAAATACATCACCTGGTGTTGGATTTGAGATTTGTACGATGTTTGTGTGATATCGTAACATGAGTGGTGTAAGTGAGATTACCAAGTTATCCGTATGGTAATAGGTCAATAGTTTGAGATTTCGTACTATGACCAAGTCTCATGGAATGAGGAGGTCAAATTGATTTCAGGTAAGCAGTGTGACATACCCTAATGAAATGAAAACAACTACCGTATGTAGCTATCAAATGAATAATTTGGTTATTTTTACCCAATTAGGGTGGAGTTTTGGATGCTTGTGTGATCATCGATATTAGAGGGTTTGTGGTGATACATGAATCTTTGCCTCGTGTGGGTGGATGGTTCAGGTATTAAGCATATACCCTTGAAGATTTGGTAAGGTAAGATTTTTTAAATAATTTTACCTCGTGTGGGTTTAGGTTTGGATGTCAATAGGGACATCACGTGATGTGGGAATAAATGGTTTGGGTAGGTATTTACCTCATGTGGGCTATGTGTCATGTGCGATTGCCCTATATAGGTTGTGAGTTAGATGTTGAGTGGACATGTCATAGGTAGTTTGTGGGATATATTATTGTCCCTTATGGGGTAAGTGTCGGATGTCAAGTGGATATCACGCAGAAAAGAAAGGCATGTTCACCCTGTACAAGCTAAGAGTTGGATGTCAAGTGGACATCTCGCTGAAAATGGGGTAATAGATATTTCTAAGTGGTTTTATGACACGATCTCAAGTGTCAACTAATCCTACGTGCATGTGACACCGATTTGGTATGAGAAAATGCTGTGTTAACATTATGTGTGTGAGCATTCAAGTGTCTACACTAAGATTCATGGTTAGTATGACATTTGTATAGTGACAAGTAGTAAACACATAGCACATAGAATGTAACATTCAATCTTCCGACCATACAACTCTCGTGCGTAGGTTTTTGGCTAGTCTCTATCCTAAATTTGGTTCATCTTAATACTATGAAGATACTAAGGAGTCCACCTGCAAGAAAAATATAATGCCTGGTCGTTTGTTGGGTAACACCCTAGGGAAAATGCCTACGGCTTATTTACATGAGGCTCGTAAATGGGTTGTTAATGTAGAAGGTTCCTGTTGCACTAAAATACACTCCCAGCCTCTCCCCAAATGGGTTATAATGAGGGAGGTACATGTGATATGCAACAAGTGCTCCACTCTCTCAAGTACAATCTTTTCTCAAGGAGGCAGATTAGTACAAGAGAAAGCTTCGCGGTAATAGGGTACCTTAGACTTATGGACTAATCCCATCTATTGCAATGTGAAATTATGAAAATGTCATAATCAAGAAAATACGGAATAATGTGATTGATAATTTTCAGCACTTATCCAAAATCTAAAAAATTTGAAAAAAAGTTTTTAGAAAAATCCCTAGTGAAGTCGCCACTATGAGTAGACGACACGGAGCGATGGGCCGAGAGAGCGCGAATGAGAGGAGCGGTCCACCAGGGTGTTTGTGTTGCAAATAAATTCGTATCAGGTAATGGACCCGAAAAAGTTGGATTGAGAAAGTGAAATTTTTTTAAATCAATCAAACCCGAAACCGCCGTCTCTTAGTGTAGAGTCACGACTTGGATTAGCTCTTCTAGGAATTAGAGTCCTGTGAGGCTTAACGTCCTGGGGACGGCCCACTAAGACACAGAGATTCGGGTTTTGGATAAGTTGCTTATTTCTTATTAGATCACATTATATTACATCTATAGAAAACTGTGTTTTTTTAATTGTGAATATTAGTACTTATGTCATTTTTCGAGTTATTATGCATGATTCACGGATATTTGAAAGGATAAATTCATACATTAAAGTGATAAATAAATGTGGAAAAGTAAAGATTAAAGATTACATAACCTCGGGGGATGTAACCGCCCGCCCAATCTATTAATTACAATTTCCATGAAAATATTTGCAATACCCCGAAAGAAAATAAATCCTGGGCATACATCTAACCTACATCCACAACGGTTAGTACAATGTATAGCACAATATTTGCATGTATGTTCGATTTGATTTTGACGAGGCCCGTGTGGCCTAATTCAAACATCAACGATTGAAAATTTCTTATTTAGAAATAAAACAATTTATTTTATTTACAAGTATGTTGGTCATTTTTAATTAATGGAAAATGATCGCATGGCAAAGAGTGAGGCCTGTTATCCGAGAATAATTTTTATTTCCTTCGCTGGGGTAATCTAACATGAATTTTCATAAATAGAAAAGAAGAAGAATAAATATTACATCGATATTTACATAACATAATAAATCAAAATTATTCCTAGGTCATCATTTAGAATAAATTGAAACATCAAAAGAAACATGAGATAGAGCAACTCTAGGAACTTAGAGGCTTACCCTTTTAGCATGAATCCACTTCGACGTATCCGTATGATCCTCGGGAGCGTTCCTCGTTCATTTTTTAGTTCAAGTGTTTGTGGAAAATAAATATTTATTTATCCAAGAGATAATCAGATTCGGGTTTTAAATTTGTTTTAGACCTTAGAATATCTGAGGATTTTAGAAGAAAAAGAAATTAAAGAAAGTTTATTTGAAAATCGAAAGTTTCGGAATCCAAATGTGTTTTGAATTTGAAATATTTCAAAGAAAATATTTTCTTGATTTTTTTCTCATTGTTATTTTAATGAAAATCCAATTTTTCTTTGATTTCTAAGCCCCCCTCTATATAAAAAAGTCCTGAAATTTATAGGACTCGAACTGTGCTCGAGCCGAGCTAGCATCACTGGGATTTCTAGTGAGGGGCTTGCTGGTCTAGCAAGCCGACGCACTAGGCTCGCCCATTTGGCGAGCCCAGTTTAGTCGGGTTTTTTTTATTTTTTGAATTCATATATTTTATTTATTTTAATAAATATTACCAAAATCTTTGTTTTTCAAAATAATTAAAGTCCTTAGCACAACTTGGCGATGAGGAACATTCCCATTCAGAGATCTTCAGATAATCGAAAATCATGTGATTCAAGGATAAAAATTTAGAAAAGATGTCATTATTGAATGCGCGAGCTGGTACAAAATCTCGTGCTCACACTAATGCTCCACTTAGTTTGGGTACCCTTCCTAAACTGACACTCAGATTTGAATGAAAAGATTGTGAACTGAATTCAACTTATAGAATCATTGAATCCTTGAAATGTAAAATCTAAGTAATTCTCTCTATTACAAATAGATTTGGAATATGATGTTTGATGATTTCTTGAGTTTGGAATTTCTTGAAGCTGGGAGTACATTGGCAGAGTTTCAGCTCTATAAGAAATTCAAGATGATTCACCAAGTTTGAATGTTTGCTTCAGTCTTCTATTTATACTTGAAGCTTTGTGAAGTAGCTGTTGCAAACTTCTCGAGGTCGCTGATCTTCTATTTTTCTTCTCTTCATATCTTTTGTATCTTCCTATTGGAGACAAATTCCAGGATGGTTAGAGATACATATTTGAACATTGAGGTGCGATAACATTCCATTGATAAAATCTCATTTTGTCTTCAAGCAAATCGGTTGAGAGAGGCACAATATTGCAACGTGGAATCTTCAGATTGATTGAATTGCTGACATTGGTATAGACGCGTGGAGATACTAGAGAATAGCGCATATCAGATGATTCCTTTTGCATTTGGATTTTTGTGAGGAAATCCTAACATTCCGTACTAACACCTTTTATCTTGGGAGGACCACTAGAAATCTTCCTTAATTTCAGCGCTGTTATTCCTAAAAAATATCTAAGGAATATTCTATTTCTCATAGAATGTGTTAGTAGTATGTGTGTCATTTAGTGTCATAGAAAATAGATTTTTAATTAAGAGCTAACTCAACACAGTTGAGTTGACATGCTTCTAAATTACGTAGTACTCAGCATAGACTCAGCTTTTCCTACTCTAAGTCGTAACTTAATTAATTACTCAGCAAAGCTGAGTTATTTTCCCTTAAATAAACTCTAGTTAGCTTCATTAATTAAGAGTATACTTAGTACTCAATTAATTTCATTAACCTAGAGAGTTTGCTATTTCCAAAACATTAAAGTCTTGTGAGATACTATTAACTTAGGTTCTACAATCTCCCCCATTTTGGAAAGATAGCAAACTAGGTAGAAGAAGAAGTTAATTGAATAAGTAGTTTAGAGGTATCGAGGATACCTGAAAGTGATGTAAGATTCCCTTGTGCTGAGTGACTTCCCTTAGTCAACTTGAACTCCCCCATGCTGAGTGAGTCTTCTTCAAGTAGCTTAGCTCCCCATACTTAATGGATTTCTCTTTACTTTGGGACTTTGTCTTACTTCAACTTAACTTCAGAACTAGTCTCAAGTATGAGTTCTTGCATAACAATTTCAATACACAACAGAAACATTCATACAACATAAAAATAAAGTTAAGAAGATCTTAACTTGGGGTGTGAACTTGTAACTTTTTATTAATAAAAATGACTTAGTCAATACATTATTTATGTCTAGATCTAAGATTACACACAAAATTCTTATTACAAGTTCTTGAAAACAAAATACAAGGAATATGGCCTATTCTACTTTTTATGAGTAGAAGAGGAAGAGCCAACAATCTTGTCTTGGTTAGATTTTGGATGTTGCTGCTAAGGAGGCTTGTGATGAAATGGTTTCCTTGGAAGAGATCTCTTATTAAGATTCGCCATTTGGAGAGCATCTTTAGATGCTTTCTCCCCCTTTGCTATCTGACCTTGCACAATTTGCTCTAGGCAGGTATTAAAGGAATCGAGGGCAATCCTAAAGTTCTCTTGCTGGCCTATGATTTATGGGGATATCTCTTGCTCTAATTGCGCTTTGCCTTTAGAGGTAAGAAAATCTTGATCATTAAGCTCACTAAGAAGAAGAAGATATCTAGAGAGGTGCACAATCTGCTCAAAGCCCTGACATGCGAACTATAACATTGAAGAAGGCCTCGGAAGTCCATTGCAGTCAATGCTATCTTTAGTTGTGCCTCAATATCCAGGACCTTAGGACCAATAGAAGATATACACCTTGTAGCGTAATCAATGTCCTTCGCATCCAACTCACCTATCTTCAGTAGAGTCTCAACTTTCTTCTACATGTCTTCCACTTTGGACTTGATGACATTTAGCTTGGAGTGAATAATCATGCCAGTCTAAGGATAAAGCGATTCTATTGCAGGTAAACTTGGAGTAAGCATGTCTGGAAAAATCTTCCCCATGGTAGTCTGTTCGCAAGATTTTGGCTATACTAGTTCCAAAAGGCTTATCCCCGGTAACTTCGCTAAAAACTTGTTAGCCACTTTTCTATAGATAAGATAAAAGTTCTAAATTAAACATGTGTTGTTAGTACCGCTTATCAAATAGAAAATGATGATAACTGCAAGTATACAATTATGATGTAGTTTTAAAAGATATCGATCCCACAGGGAAGGAATTCGGTTCTAAGGTTCAACTAGAGTTACGAAACAAAAGAAATAAAATAAGTTTAGAGTTTTAGAATGGTGGACTGAAGAATAGACAGATGCATGAACAGATTAGAGAAGATGTAAACTATATAGATATTCCCCAAGAGCAAGCATAGTAGAGAAAAACGTGCAAAATCATTAAGAATATTTCATACACTATATAACTCCAACAAACACGGTTTTAGATGCCCAAATATTCAATAATTAATCGTAGGGCAACACATGAAATGACTTTTCTAAATCTAGGGTAAACAAATTATGACACTTATAAAAACATGGATAACAATAATACTATGCTTAGTATGAGTTGCTCTCACATAGCCATATTTAGCAAGTTACCACTCAAAAAATGTTAGCTCACTAAACAACGTTATAATCACAAATCCAGTGATTATATACAATCTTGTTAACCTCGAAACTACTCTTAAAGTTAACTCAAAAGCATATAAATTCATTAATATAAATGATGTGAGACGAAATACTTGTTATGACACATAGACATATCATAAATTTTGAAATAGAAAGTATAAGTAGAAAACAAAGTAAAGTTGCAAGGTGTGCAAGTGAAAGCTAAAGTTGATAAAACTGTATCCACTCTTTTAATGGGAGTCGTCAATTCCTGCAATTCCTGCATCTGCTTTGAATTCGGTCTTGACTCATACAAAACCTCCGCTAGGATGCTATTCTTTATGATTATCGAACAAATGAATGTTGAAAAATAGAAACTTTTATTGATAAGTCCTTTGCAATTACACTTATACAACAATCGCTCGAATTTGTGGAGAAATTTAGTGATCGAAATAAGAATCAAATCACTTATACATTTTTCTCACTAATACTTTGAACTTGGCGAAATCTATAACTTTCACTCTCTAATGTGTATCACGCATATCATCTATTATGCTTTCTAATCCATGCATGAAATTGGTTGATTGAACTTATATTTATAGAGTGTGAAAGGTTGTGTCTATCCAAACGAAGAGTCATATTAAATAGTGAAGGGTTGCATCACTTCAATGTGATTGGATGCAAGGTTTCATCCTCATCTACAATGGAAAGGCATCTTTTCTTGATTGGATTGCTTCCAAAAATTATCTTTTCATCTGACACTTGATGGAGGTTGATCATCCTTATCCGGCGGTTGGTAGTTGAGAAGTGTTATCCAAAAACTATCACAAATCACGAGTGTGATATACATGTCGCAATCGTGAATAATACTTGGTAACTTTCTATTTGTGAAGGTTGACAAGTCATGACCGTGAATGGGTGTCACAATCATGACATGTGTCCTTCTTCAAGATATTTCTTTGCAACTTTGTCGATCTTTGACAACTTCGATCCTAAACCAATTCCTTGTGTTCCATGCATCATTTTACACCTTTTTCACTCTTTTTACATAGAATTCCATCATTGATCATTTAACTCCTAAGATTCACCTAGTTTCTACACTTGCATAAAAAACAACTACATACCATGTGAAATCTTTTATACGAAGTATAAAATGACTTTAAACCGTATCATTTTATAAGTAAAAATATCATGATAATAAGTGTAATTATACACTTATCACACCCCGACACTTAACTTTTGCCTTATCCTCAAGTTAAACACAATAGAAGTGTATAAAATAGTATTTCAAGTTCGTACCTCATTTGGCTAAAGACTATTGTAATGAGTACCACATTCTTACATTGCATAAGATTTAAGATAAGTGTTAGAAATTTCTCACAAATTATTAATGTGCAATTTATATAGTCTAGTTGCATACCTTTGCTCTTAATAGAGGGCCAACAGAATCGCGTCTTCATATAAGCATTTACGCTTGCTCGAATATTTCGTTCTCTTAAGTATAGTATAAAGTATAAAGGACAATGCATGCTTTGAAAAGATTGATCTCAAGGCATTTTTAGGTAACCTAGGATGCTAAACACTCTGAGTGGTTGCATATTATGCTCCATACCACTCTCCCCTTTTTTAAGTGGTTGCATTTTATGCTCCATACCACTTTCTCTCATGTTTTTCTTTTAAATCATATGTTTTTGAAGTACAGATTCATACTTTGCACCCATTTTTCATGCTATGCTACTTTTTTTTCACTCATTAAATGGTTGCAATTTTTGCTCCGTACCATTCCTCACCTTTTGCATAACTCATTGGTTATCCTCTCTTTCTTTTAATTTTTCTTTTAATACCCTCATCCTTTATTGTTCACTTTCAAAGTATTATGGCTATAGTTTCCCTACACTTTAGGTAACTCAATACTTATAGGATGTATTCGAGAATATCATATAAAACTCATAGTAAGAACACTACTAGTTGTTACCCCACTACTAACTTATTGGTAGCATTAAACTAAAACTATATAACTTATTCTAATTCATGTTGCATTGAAATTAAATCGAAACTTACTTCGAATGTTGCTTTTAATGTTACTCACCTTTCATCCTTGCAAAATGCTAAACGTTGTGCTATGAAGTGCTCACACTCTCAACATGCGCTCAAACTCGAAATAAAAATTTTGTTTGAAATTTGCACTAACATCAAACTTGTAATACCTAACACTCACAATAAACTTGGAACATATGTTAGTATAGTATAGGTATGGATAATGTATAAACAACACAAAATTAAGAAAATTTTCATATTCTTCAACTTTTTTTTAATTTATTTGATTTTTTTCAGATTTTTGGGATTTTTACAAATTCCCCCTCACACTAAAGAACACAATGTCCTCATTGTGAGAGATTTTACTAAAGAATGAAAAACAAATATAAAAAACAGACAAATGAAAAGAAAATAAAAAGAAAAAGAAAAAGAAATTGAAGCAGTCTTCAATCATCCGAACTTGAATCTGGAGGACTCAACGAGATATCCATATTCTTCATTCTGAAGTACGAATTCAACTTACGGTTTAAAGAAATGTTGGATTGTCTAAGTTGATGAACATCTTGTTGTATAGAAGCGATATCAAGACAAGCTTTATTGACATCATTGACGAACTTTCCTCTCCAAGTATCTTCATTTGTACTCCCAGAGGT
>CATIWQ010535447.1:0-11909 GCA_949673415.1 Euphorbia schlechtendalii
GGAGAATTAATCACGTTATATCATCGTATTTTTCTACAAATTTATATAGGAGTCGAACCTCCATATTATTTCAATTATTCAAAAGCATTAATAATTGACAATAAAAAATAACTGAAACCAAGTAATTGTATCCAATTTTAATAGCACAAATTAGGGTCGAGTAGCCACAACTATATTTTAGTCTAGTAAAATACACCTGCCTCGCAAAATAGAGCGGTACGGGTCGAGTTTCGGGTTCCTCGACAAAACTAAAAACTCCAAATTACTAGGGCCGGGTAAACGGTATTGAATCCGTAGCCCATTTATACCATTTTTGAATGTGGATACTTCTTCGCTGACTGCGAATTCCAAACTACAAGCAATGAAGATCCCCGGCGGGCAGGTGTATGGAGCTCCACGCGCCACCTCTCCTTTTTTAATCCACTGCAGACCAACTCTTCGTGCTTTTTCTTCATTTCCTGGTGATATTTTGTAACCTTCAACATTCCTGCTTCAAATTTTTCTATCATTTATACTTTCATTTTTGTTTATGTTTGGGAGCTTGATTTTGCAGAACATATGGGTTTTATAAAGGAAGTGGCTGCAATTGAGCCTCCTAAGCATTTGCCTCATTTACTCAGATTGCTCAAAGCCAGAGGTAAAAGTTCAAATTCCACTGTTGCGTATTTGTTGAAGCTCATCTGAGTTGAAACAAGTGAGATCAAGAAACTATTCCATTTTAATTCAAATCAAGCCAATGTGATTAAACAGAATGCGTTTTCTTTACTTGTTGATTCCCCTATCGTTGTAATGTATATGCATTTCCATTTTGGTTCAGATGATTCATTTTTACAAAATCAACTTGTGATTCGTTCCTACTTGTTTGTTGAAATTAGGGGAAACCATCGTTTCACCAGGAATTAGACGAGGATTGATCCCTCTTGTTATTCCATTGGCTGAAAATAGCTCAGGTAAGGACTAAGTATAAAGATGTGCCTTAATTTGATCTTTTTCATTCCTGGCAAGCTTTTAATATTTCGTGTTTTCATACATGATTTATTACATGTGACTAGGTACTGTGATTGGATTGCTGAGATGGCCAACAGCACCAGCTGGATAAGACAGACAGTTCCTCGACATTAAATCGAAGTCTAGTTTTCGTTTTCTTTAGCTTGATTTGTTTTAATCTTCTAAAATGAGCAGAATGGATATGCCAGCGGTGGAGGTTCACAAGCATGGAGTTTTGCTTCGCGCGAAAACTGTAATATGAGTTTCTTTATAGCACTGTAAATTAAAATCATTGCCTCGATTGTGTGTTCTGATTTTCATATTTTATATTATATGTTAGGTAGATCAATTTATCCACAGAATTCTAGTCGAGGAAGACGCCAAAGAGACTTCAAAACGCGAGGAGCTGTTTTGTGCTGAAGGGGAGTGTCTTTACACGAAGGGCGACTTTGCCAAATCGATGGTTTCTGACCTCGACACGTATCTCATACAGAAGGTATGAATATGATAAATAAATAGGGAACTTTTATATTTCATGAAAGAAATTTTTTCCAAGTAAATTTTTGTGTCAGCAGGTTGGTTTGTTTCCAGATGTTGTAGAGCGACGAGCAATGCAGCATTTTGCGAAAGGAGACCATGTAAGTTTAAGTTACAATAAATTTGCTGGTCATTTTGATTGAATGCCTATAGATTCAATTTTTTTCGTAGGTTGCAGCTTTGATAACCGGCGAATTTTACTCGAAGAAGGGGCATTTTCCAGGATTTGGGCGGCCTTTTGTATTCAATGCCGAGGTTTTGTTGAAGTTGGTGCTACTTTTACCAATATATGATTCTGAACAGAAATTTTTCTTGTTTAGCAATTTAAGAATTATTCTGTGTTGGTTTTTATAGGATTGGGCGCAAGTTAGAAGCTAAAGATGCGGCTAGAGGGGCTTTAAAGTCACCATGGTGGACTTTAGGGTGCAGTTACCAGGTACTAGAAATGTCGTATTTTTATAAATTAGACAGAACTGTCTTGCATAATTGAGCACAAGGATTTTGGCTGTTCAGGAAGTTGCTCGAATCGCTGAATGGGAAAATGAGCAAATTGAGTTTATCAAAGAAAGAGTAACTGAAGCAGGGAAGCAGGAAGACCTAAACAAGGGGAAGGATCCTGCTCAGGTATTTTAAAATTTAATTTCATCATTATGTCGTAGTTGTGTTAATTTAAGGAATTTCATTGTATTTTTGGTTTTGAATCTGTAGATTGCATTGGATGAAGCTGCATTTCTGTTGGACTTGGCATCTGTAGAAGGGACCTGGGATGAGTCTGTGGATCAAATTGCTGCTTGTTATAAAGAGGCTGGCCTTAATGATGTTGTTAAATTCATACAACATAGAAACTGAGTATTGGTGGCTATAGAATATAGATTCTATCCTAATGCTCAAGAAGGCAACCGTTTTGAGTTCTTTTTTCATGCAAATAAAATAGAAAAATTGGAACTCACAGAGGCATTGGTTTAGTTTTTCATTCCAATCCAATTTTTTATACCATGGATGTAGGCTTTTTAGTGAAATTTTTTTTAATGGATTTCATGAATCAATTCGAGATTTTTACAATGCTTTCTAAGTGATTCATTTTCTGATCAGAGTTCGGTATGTGCATTAATGGAAAATGACTTTCGTACATTTAAAAATTTTAGTTAATCTTAACTATTTATCTAATTTTAATGGTTGAGATTTAATCGATCTTTGTAAAAGGATTAATTATTGAGATTAATTGAAATTTACATATGATATCAGACTATATTACTAAAACTACTAGAGTAGCTTGCGTATGCACAATAAATTCGTACTTTCCTTCCCTTATTTTTTGTTAACATACAAAAATTTACTAAAAGGCAGTTACATCTACAGCTAAACTACACACAACAACGAAAACAAAGACTGGACATTATCATTACAAACTCAGCTTAGGAAAAACCACCACCATTGAAATTCTTCCTTGCGACGATGTTATGGAGTAAATGAAAGGGCTTGTCGCCTAATGTTGGATTTCTTCTTTCTCCATAACTTCCTCCACAAACTCACATCTCGTTTTTTGCTAGTAACAATAGCCTTAGAATTTGTTGCAGCATCGTCACTCTGGTTTTTACTTCCATTCGAAAACAGAATCTTTTCAAGAGGCTCATTGGAATCCAAGTCTGATCTGTTATGGTCACTTTGTTTCATCATGTTGAGGGACTTAGAATCACTATCCCTCGTTTTGGCTTTATCCTCGGCTAGCATCTGATCAAGAAGAGAGGATCTTTGTTTCATGAGCTTCCTAGGTGTAAGTGGGGTTGTGATAGCCTCAGTTGGTGTGACCAATGCTTTTATCTGCTTCCCTAGGTTTTGTATAGTTTCTTGGCACTCTGCCAACTTTTCTGATGCCGTTGTTATCTCCCAATCCTGCGATATAGAAGGCACTCCTTAGCTCAACAATAAGTCATATTGAACTGAAGAACTTTTCCGAAACATAGATTCAAGTTATGACATGTCAGTGCAAAGATTAGTTGCAAGAATTTTCATAGCAATATACGTGTAATTTGTGTCTTTCAGGAGTTCAATGTAGACTTTAGCTAGTTACAGAAGAGATATCTTAGCACAACGTTGTAGTTCTATCATAAAGGTGAGACTGATGTAGTTATACATCATAAGCACTTCTTTATAGTAAATACATATTTCAAGGTCATATATACCCTTCATTTTTTCAGGAAAAAAATTTTCATTTATTTGCTTGAATAGAATGGCATAGTGTATAACTTGCAAAACAAAAACGAATTGCAAAAATCAGAACAGCTGATATCTTAATAACCATCAAACTGCAGAAAGCTATATAACAAAGTAACAAACGGATAGAAAATTGTTTGAAGAGGGTAAGATAATAAGAACTCACATTTCGGATATGTTTTTCTTCTTCTTGGTCAAGGCTTGAATTCTTTTTTGCGCTGAAGAAAAATAAAAGAAATTAGCACAATTATGAGATATCATGCTATTGGGTATGAGAATACTAGTAACCTGCGCTTTAATTTGGTACACAAGAAGAACAAGGCTTATTTGTTTGCACGAATGAAAACCAAAACCAAAATTTGCAGTACCTTTTAAGTTGGAGCTGCAATTCTAGACAAGCGGCCTCTAATTCATCACAGCGGCAATTTTTGTTCTCAAGTTCCATTTCCAAGGTAGAAAGCTTTTGATGAGCCTCATTAAGCTCTTCTTTGGACACTGGAAACTCTGCATCAAAATGCTTCACCAACAATTGATTCTCAGTCACTTCTTTTGACATTTTCAAAATGTCTACCTCTGCTCGCAATTGAGCAACTGTTTGCTCTGATTCCTGAAGTTGACTCATCAAGGATTCACTTCTCTTAAGATCTGACTGAAGGCTCCCTGCCAAGTCATTCTTTGCAGATTTTATGTTATTTAAATCATCTGCTAACTTCACATTTTCATCTATGGTAACATGTTGAAATCCATCCTTTTCCAAACTCTTTTGGAGCCCAGTTGCATCAGAAACTGACGGCAAGTATGATGATGTTTCATTACTAACGCATATCTTGTTGATTTCAGATTTACTCATCAATCCTACCTCTGCTTCATTTTCATTTTGTGTTTCATCCAAATCCAAATGCTTCTTTATTGCATCTTCCATGCTTGACACGTCTTGAAAGGAAAAGCAGTGATTCATAACCCAATCCAAAGAAGAAGTTAGTTCTTGAGCAAAACTATTGACATCAGATCTTCCATTTAACAGATCATAACAAGAATGGACAAATTTCTTTAGTACAGCACCTATTTCAGAAGTCTTCCACTGGAAAACCCGCACTGCATATTCCGAAGATGTTTCTGTATTTGGAAACAAATGCCCATCTTTCTTTGAAGAACTATCCAGGGAACCACAACGAGGTAAATTGATCCCTTCAATAAGCTCAATTATCTTGATTATTGATTTTCCTAGATCTGTCTGAATATGGCTACTTTTCCTGTCCGTCAACAAGGCATCATCATCATTTAATCCACAAGTAGAATCTATCAATATATATTTATTTGTGGGTTTCAATGAGACATGTTCACCAACATTAGTAGAATTTGACGCATCATTTTGTTTTGCACTCTCTTTTGAATTAAAAGATTCTGCAAGACGTCCTTGACTTGTGTCTGCTAAAGCAACTCTAACATCCTCTATAATGTCATATGGTTTCCTCTGTGTTGTATGAGCTTGTTCCATCACCACTTTCAAAATATTATTAAGCCAAACAGGAGCTTTTCCAATGAGTGAATTCTCAGACTTCATTTCCAGGTTAGATATCCCAGAGCTAATTTCTGAAACTGGAACTATCTCTGAACCTGTTACCTCTGAGACATGCCCATTTATAGCACTTTTGGAGGGGCTAACAACAGCATCATCACATGAAACATGCGGGCTTCCTGACTGCTTATCGATGGAGACTATTGCAAGTCTTTCCATTTCAGCAAAATCACCCATTAGACTTATGTCTGAAGCCCCAACAGTTTTACCTGATGGTGAACCTCTTTGTTTCCCATGCTTGAAGTGCTCCAGTTCAGATATCAAAGCAGAAGCCCATGTTTCAGCACAATTGATCTTATCATCACTGCCAACATCAGATACTGAGGCATGAGACTGTTCATATGGTGCAGAATTACTCCGATGCGATTCAAGCTGGGACAACTTGGAAGCTGTGCGAGCATACATAGATCTTGAAACTTGCAATTCATTTGCCTTTTTATCAAGGGCTTCTTTGAGAGAATTGTTCTCTTCTTCCAAAGCACATAACTGCTCACTTAGAAAGCTTATTTTTTTGTTGCAGCTGTCCAGAGAGTTTTCAACAGTAGAATCAGTTGTAAAACCATTGACACCAGGCTTCGTTCTTCTCCTCCCAGCTGAATCTCTTCCAAGCACATCAACTTCACTTCTCATCTTTGCCAAGGCAGCAGGACCAGGCAACCGCTTGCGAACAAGCACGCGGAGCCTCTGACATTCTGATTCTAGCTTTACAATCTTCTTTATGCTCTCCAAATGCTGCTTATGTAATGCATCAGCTGCTCTGCGGTTAAATTCTCTCTCCTCGTTCCGAATCTCAAGTTCCTTTTCCAGAACTCGGACTTCATATTTTAGTGAAGCATTTTCTTTCTCAGTGGACTCTAACCTACTTGTCAGAGCATTTAAATCTGCTTCCACCTGAGCCTTTTGTTGAATCAAATCCACATTAGACTTTTCCTTTGCTACGAGAAGCTTGCTTAGTTGAGTATTCTCAGCAACTAATTTTGCATTCCTTTGACTGGTCCCTACCAACTTGTCTTCCAAAATTTTTTCTGACCTTTCAAATTCTGTTGATACTTTCATCACAGCATCATAAACCCTCTTCTCCTGCTCTTCTCTGACAAAATGAAGTTGTCGCATACACTCCTTTAGGGCCCCCTCCAAGTGAGTTAACCTTTCTTCTCCAGCAGCTCTCTCTTGTAAGGCTGCATCTAACTCCTGCTTCAGAGTTGCTGCTTTTGCTTCAGCTGTCTCCCAGCCTATGAGAAAGAAACCAACGATATCATAGTGTTGGAAAATTGTAATATGAAACATGATTTTATAGAGGGTACACGTAATACATTTCTGGATTAATTAGCAAAACCTTTGCTGTAGAAAAAAAACGAAATATGATTTAGTAAATTACCTGCCATGGCTTCCTCAGCCATTTTCACATGTTTCTTTATGGCACCATCTTTAGTGTTACACTCAGACAGGCAAGCAGAAAGCTTCTCGCTTGAACTTTTCAGGTCTTTCTCCAGTTCTGCCTTAGCAGTCAGAATTGTTTGTATCTGGAAACAAATATACAATTCTTATATCATTGTGCATAATAATATGCATTCATTCGCCTTAAAACTGCCTAACTTTAGATACTTGATCTATTTGTCATTCTCTAATTTCTGGAAACAGTTCCTTAATTATACAAGTCACTAACTCTTGCCTGCTTCCTCTGAATTGAATTGTTGATCCTCAATAAAGTTAGCATTTTACAGCATATATTCTGAATTTTTCACTAGTTATACTGTTCAACTTGAGTACCAGACACATGCTTTCACTAATCATGAAGAGCAGATGATGGAATTTAAAGTAAAGCATACACACGCATATGTAGAAGACTCATCACCTATATCAGATATATCACATCACGGGAAGCATTTGATAAAGGTCCAACAAATAATAAGAGAAGGCCACGAGCCTATGCTCAAAAATCAATGGCATCATTTGTAAAGAAGCCATTAGAAAACAAGTTTGTTGACCATTTTATCTTCCAGATATAGCTCATTTATCTCATCCATTAATCTCTTAAACCTAAAACTGACAAACAAAATTATCTACAGAAAAATGCCCCTTCTTCAACCACGCCTTAATTAAAAAAATGGAGCAAAGAGTAGCAGATGAGCGTCAGCAAGCTAAGTTGTGACGAAGAAGAAGAATACGGTGCAGCATTTAACAGCTCTGAGTAGGAGACGGTAGATCAAATAATACCTCTTCTTCATTTCTGGTAGAAGATAAGTTTACTTTGTCCGATGCAACGATCATCCTCCTCTCCATAGATTTCTTCCTCCATAACCAAGTCTTGTGGTTGGGATCCATTAATCCAACCTAAATCGCTAGGCAAAACACATTCACAAACAGCTAGAAATCTGCAAGAAAAAATCGACGAAAATTAAAAAAACATCGATCAGAAAAACGAAAATCGGAAAGACAATGTAAAGTGAAAAAAATCAATCTCATTCTCACCTCTTAACCAAATGCCAGCAGTAACAACAGTCTCATCATGCATAGATGAACTAACAAAAGCTTCACCAAGAAAAGAGACCAAAAGCAACCAATCAAAACACAGAATTAATATCAAAATGTGGCATTGCTCCGATCCTACCGACAAATCATTCAAAATAATACCGGAAAAAAGAGATAAATTATAAGCCACAGCTCAGCTATGAGTGAATGTACGGGAGAGAGAAATAGCAGAGTAATTGTGTTTGGTATGCGAGAAAAAAAAAGATGAAAAGGGGAAAGTAAAGTGAGGTACAGTAGAAAGATTAGAAAATTGGAATCTGAAACAGTGAAAAGCGGAAAGAAAAGAAAAATGGGGAGATTGTAAGGTTGGCGTTTTGCGCGGGGATTAGTGAGGGAGGGACCTGAAGAGGGCGGGTTTTTTCGAGTTGCTTTTCTTGGTATTTTTTGGTTTCTTTCTCCTGCGTTTATTTTCTGCACCGGCACTTCTATTTGAGTGCTTGTACGATGATCCTGGGTTAATGATGTGGATTTTAGTTCATGCATTAGGATCTTGATATGTATGTTGAGTTTTAATTATTTGAACCCCACTAATACACATGTCAAGATCCTAATGTATGGATCAAAATCCACATCATTGATAAGAATCATTGTATAAATTCCCCTTCAATTTCCGGCCCCACCCTCATTTACGTATCGAACAAATAGGTGCCATTTATTTAGCTGTAGATTTTGACTATGGGGTTGATTTCAAAATGTGTGTTTAAATATCATTTTTTACGTAAATTGTTTTGAATTATTACGTAATTAATTTGATTTGCAAGACATTCACTCTGTTAGAGGCGTTAATCAAGTAGTTGTTTCAATATCCACGTTAGAAGAATTTCGCAATGACATGGGGATAAGAATGGGGAGTATGTTTAGCTTAAGGCTTTGTTTGGTACATGGTATGGTATGGTTCTAACTTAATTTACTTGTTTGGTTGTATATTTATTTTCATGGTACGATTCTCTCATAATTTTTATAGAACCACGAATTTGATAGATTCCTTTAAATCAAATTAAATTTTAAAATAACTAAACAATACCATACTATCAATCCAAACATAAAATTTTAAAAGAACCATATCATACCATATCATAATATATCGTACTTTAATGAATCACGGAAAACTTTCATCCAAACAAAACCGTGAAACAAAACCTAAAATGATTCGGGTGAATCATTGTATGTGGTGAGTGGTGAAGAGATGGTGTAACTGTTTGTCTCAAATGTCCCATGACTCACGGTCGGCTCAGTCTTAATAAATGCCTTTTATTTGGACCCATAGGAGGAGCTCTTTACATTGATGGACTTTTGAGACATATGTTATCTCTTTATTATTTTAAACTTAAATTTAATTCAATTTATTTCATGCTACAAATAATAAATTTAGACTAAATGAGCTCAAATCAATTTTTGAGCATAGAAGTTATAGAAACAGGATATTAACCTTGAAATTTTTCACAATTTTTCAATATATTTATTATATTTACTGTGCAAACTTTTTTCATTTATTCATATGTTTTACCACTTTTTTACATCTATATTATAATTATAATATACAAAGACTTATCTTGAATGAATTAAGATGATTCATTTTTTTGTAATTACATAAGACATATAAGGAATTATCATGTGCAAAAGTTAGAATCAAACAATGAATCATCTTAATTCATTCAACAATGACTTCGAAATATTTTGGTTTGTTGAATTTGAAGGTCTATGGTGGCTTAGAATAAAAAAACTCAATGCATAACTTGTCAAAAAAATCACTTAACACCCTCCTGAACTTTCAAAAGTTTCGGATACCCCTCAAATTTGTGTATGATGCATCAGTTCATCCCCTCCATTGCCACGTGTCAATTTATAATTGGTTTGATTTTTAAAGATACAATTTTCTTGATTTTTATCTCCAACCAGAAGATGATACATGATATTGAAATGACAAACTGATACATTTTTTAAATTAAATTGATATGTAAAATTTTTAAAAATTCAGGTCGGCATCTTTTTTTTTTAAAACAATGATGTAATAAATAAAAATCAAACATATGATACTTGTAATATAAAAATTTAAAAAAATAAGAAAGCATTACTTTAATGTTAATTCAATACTTATCCTTTTATTTTAAAATGAAAGATATAAATTAAATATGTTTTTTTCATTATCTTTCCTGTGACTAGAAAAGATAAAATTAATATTAGACCCTTAACATTAGGTTATGTTTACTATTTGTTGAACTTGGTAAGTGCACTTGTTGCTTTTTAGACATCTTTTCTTAATTTTATCACTTTATCACGTGGATTACATAGAGAGACAAGAGGAGAGAAAATTATAAAGCTTAAGTAATTTAATTAATATCACATGTAAGTTTCACTTACTCAAGTTAAATACATTATTGATATGATCAAACATGCCATATCAATAATGTATTTTACTTGAGTAAGTGAAATATTCCCAGTGTGCTTCCACTCCATGTGTTATTGGTACTTTGTTTCATCAAACAACTAAAAAGTACTCAGATCCCAACTTATACAGATAAATTGTGGGAAATTTACTCTATCTTGATTTTACCAAACCTGATTTCTCGCATATCACACAACTCAGTCAATTCATGCAGGCTCCTCAAGAGAACAGTTTTTTTTGCAGCAATCCATGTGTTGAAATATTTGAAGGGCGCTTAAAAATATGGCTTATTCTATCCTCAACAATCATCTCACAATTTGCAAGCTTGCTGTGATGCTGATTGGGCAACTTGTAGGATTACTAGAAAGTCAATCACTGGATTTTGTATCGTGTATGGTTCAAGTTGAAGGGATTTTTCATCGAAAAATTAACCACAAAGGCGAAAACGATTAAAATTTCTCAAATCCGAGATAAGATTTTTTTTGAGGAACAATTCGAATGGTTTAAAACCTATGAGATTACATAAAATAAAACTCACCTGAAGTCTCTTTTGAGACAGATGAAACAAATCTCACAGAGAGGAAGCTTCTTCAACGTCACGTGCGAACTACTATGAATATCAGGACCGTTGCTAAACGTAGAAGATGAAGAGGCAGAGAGAAAACTCCAAAATCACTTTTGCACCCCACTTTCACGTTTTCTATATATGAAAAGTTATGGTTATGTTTTCTTTTAATTGTCTGTGTATATATATAGGCTAATTAAAATTAGGGTGAGAGTAAATTTATTTATAGATTGGCCCATTAAAATTCTAATTTAATAATTAAACCCCATGAATTTAATTCCTTAAATTATTTTAATTGCCAATTTTATAGAATTTCAATTTAACCCATAGACTAATTAAAAGAAAATATTTTATCAATTAAATTGCCATACTACAAATAATATAATTAACTAAACTAAGCTAATAAATTATTTTAGTATGCAATATGATTAAATTTATTTTGATTAAATTATTACCCATATGAATTTATTTAATTTGTCAACTAAACAAATACCATACGTTAAAACTTTTAATCAAATTAATTTAACTGTAATGCATAACATAAATATATTATGTTACACCATTAACTAAATTAATTATTCGGAGTTTATAAGATTATACAATTACATTGACATAACATGTCAATTAATTTATAATCAATTCTTCATTAAGTCTTGTAACATTGTATATACAAGAAATTCCACTTCAGAAGTTCTATTGCACGATCCAATGGGTCTGTCCGTATGTTGGCAATGGGCTTAACCCATTGACTGTAAGCGGGTCCTAGCTAACCATTACAACCCCCAATTGGGACAGATTATAGCCGTCTTAAAAGACACCGAACCCAGTAATTATCTCACAAAATTCTTTGCCTATTGACATCGATATAATGAACAGAGGCATGGTACCGTCACCCTTTCTAGCAGTTCATAATATTTCTTAATCTAGAATGAAATGATTCTTTCAAATAAGTTCTCAACTCATTTGGAAATGTCTTAATCCCTTTCATTCATCAAGTGGCCAGTGATTCAATTCGATTTGCAAATCGAATGGCAATCCTATCACTTCAACACTACTACTAACATGGTCATGAAATATATCGAGCATACCCGTACTTGTAATCCAATATT
>CATIWQ010535468.1:0-14363 GCA_949673415.1 Euphorbia schlechtendalii
CCGGAAAATAGGCTTCGCGGAGCTCACCGCGAGGCCTCGCGGCGTTCTTCGCGAGGGTATCATAAGACCCTCGCGGGAACCCCCGCGAGGTTCGCCAACGACCTTCGCGGGAAGCCCCGCGAGGGTCGCAAAGGACCCCTCGCGGGGAGGCCCCTCGAGGGTCGCTTAGGACCCTCGCGGGGAGGCCCCGCGAGGGTCACTAAGGACCCTCGTGGAGAAGCCCAGCGAGGGTCGCCTAGGACCCTCGCGGGGAGGCCACGCGAGGGTCGCTTAGGACACTCGCGGGGAAGCCCCACGAGGGTCGCCTAGGACCCTCGCGAGTAGTCCCCGCGAGGGTTCCTTACTACCATCACGGGGAGGCCCCGCGAGGGGCCTTTAAGACCCTCGCGGGGAGGCCCCGCGAGGGTCACTTAAGACCCTCACGCGGCCTCGCGCGGGTTGTCTCGCGCAGCCTCGGGCGAGGCTGCCTCTTTGCGGGGTTCCCCCGCAATTGGGATTACGTCTTTTTTTTTTTAAGTTAAATAATTTCTAAATTAAATTAAATAATTTTATTAATAACGAGGAGGGTTCCAATTCGGACACATCAGGATACTTGAAATTGTATGATTCAAGGATAAAATCCCGTAAAAGCCGTTATCATCGAACGCGCGAGCTGGTACAAAATCCCTTGCTCACACTACGGTATTCTCACTTCCCTTTTTATCCCTTATTTCAAAGTCAAACTCTTGCAAAAGAAGGATCCACCTAATTAATCTAGGTTTGGCATCTTTCTTAGCAAACAAATATCTCAAAGCAGCATGATCAGTATAAACTATTATTTTAGATCTAATCAAATATGATCTATACTTATCACATGCATATATGACTGCTAACATCTCTTTTTCAGTGGTGATGTAATTGAATTATGCAGAAGACAAAGTGTGACTTGCATAATAAATTGCATGCAAATTCTTTTCATATCTTTGACCTAATACACAACCAACAGCAACATCACTAGCATCACACATCAATTCAAATGGCAGAGACTAATTTAGTTTCACAATTATGGGTGCTGAAACTAATGCTCACTTTAAGGTGTTGAAGGCTTTTAAACAATCATCAGAGAAATCGAACTTCACTTCTTTAACTAATAAATTAGTTAAAGGTTTAGCTATAACTGAAAAATCCTTAATAAACCTTTTGTAAAATCCAGCATGGCCTAGAAATGATCTTACTCCCTTAACATTTATAGGAGGAGGTAATTTCTCAATGATCTAGGTTTTCGCTATAACTACATGAATTCCCTTCGCATCTATCTTATGACCTAAAACTATACCTTCATTAATCATAAAATGAAGGTATAAGATAAACACTCAAAATTAACTATATACAAGTGTTGGTGTCAAAGTCTTATTGCATTAGTAGTACGAGTATCCTTAGACCTGAGATACCGGTTACCTTGTGTGGGAGTTGCTATACTTTGTGTCATACTTATTCATACCCTGGTGATCATAGTGATACGGGTGATTACGGGTATAATGATTATCATTCATTGGTAAGCCGAGTAATCAAGATGGGATTTATCACTCCTGATATAGTGATATAATGGGAGTTGTACCTTAAGGAATTTTGTTGAAGTGACACACTCATAAACCTTTGATCAGAGTATGAGATTGATATAACAAGTTTTTACTCAATTTCGATACATAATGACGAGTGGTGTGCTTCGTGAACATGTTTAATTCTTGGATAGCTACAGCTATTACATGAGCAAACACTTAATGCAAGCTCAATAAACTAGATGGTAGCCTGATGGAAGGAGTGTATTGTGCTGGTTACTATTAAAGAACTGGATTAAGTTACAGGCACGTGACATTTCGAGTATCAGGGGATCACATGCCTTTACTCAAAAGCTCATTTGATCTTCTAGAGTTATCACATTCCATATTGGTCTGGAACACTAGGCATAAAGGTTTCCGGATAGGAAGGCAAGTTTAGGTTAACCTCTAGCGGCTCTATACTTCAGGATCTTATAAGGTTACACACATTAAGTCTTTACCAGACTAAGTAAAGAACTTATAGATTGTGTCTATGCCGAGACTGTAAGGGAAAGTCAAACTCACTGGATGAATGATTAATTGGTTGGACCAAATAATAATTAAAGGAATTTTTAAGGAGGAATAAAATTGTACGGAGCAAAAGGAAATTTTTCACGTTACGAGTGAGCCCCGCGAACACAAGTTGTTCAAGGGTTGGACCCGCGTGGCATCCTCACGAGAACCGGAGGTGTGCTTGTGGGCCACCGGCATGCGCTAGCTTGCACTAGCACATGATGGTGGGCTGCAAGCCTGAAAGTGCTAGGCAACGCTTGCATGGGCCTGTAGTACAGGCCTGCCAGAATAGCCCGTAAGCTGGGCTTGCCTTGGGCTGGCAGGTTTAGAGCTCTGCGTAGGCTTGGAGCTCCACGTGGTCATCCTATTTTTTGGGATGGGAAATCCCATCCCACATTGCTGAAAAGGGGAGCATGTTGCTCCCCTTCTCCCTATAAAAGAAGATCTCATCCTCTTTTATTCAGTACTTCAACTCAATCTTTTATTCTGAGTTTTTATTTCTTTTTTTCACGAGTTTTGCGGGATCCTCCACTAGTTTCTCCGCTTTCACAAGAATTCTTTTGAAGGCTTATTCTCATTTTGGAAAGAGCCTTCTTAGTTATATTTTGGTTTGGACTATGAGCGGTCTAGCAACTGCTTGTTAACTAACAAGTTCTTCCTCTACATGGGGTTTTGATTGGTTGGGGTTTTTGTGGACTAATTATAGAGGCCATCATGGTTTGAGGCTTGTGCTAATGGTGTGTTGTCCGATTGTTCTAAGGGAGTGCCTGATAAGTGTATAATTACGTTTATTATCATGATATTTTTACTTATAAAAAGATATGGTTTAGAGTCATTTTATACTTCATATAAAAGATTTCACGTGGTATGTAGTTATTTTTTATACAAGTGCAGAAAGTAGGTGAATCTTGGGAATAAAATTATCAAAGATGGAATTCTATGTAAGAAGAGTGAAAAAGGTCCAAAAAGATGCATGGAACATAAGGAATTGGCTTAAGATTGAAGTTGTCAAAGATCGGTAAAGTTGCAAAGAAAAATCATGAAGAAAAACACATGTCATAATCGTGATACCCATTCATGGTCGCAACTTGTCATCCTTCACAAACAGAAAGTTACCAACTATTATTCACGATCGCGACATGTATATCGCACTCGCGACTTGTGATAGGTTTTGGTCAACTCTTCTCAACTTTCAACCGCTGGATAATAACAATCAATCACCATTAACTATCAGATGAAAAGACACCTTTTAGAAGCAATCCAATCACGAAAAGGTTCCTATCCATTGAAGATGAGGATGAAACCTTGCATCCAATCACATTGAAGTGATGCGACCCTTCGCCAATTACCACGACTCTTCATTTGGATAGACGCAACCCTTCACACTCTATAAATAAAGTCCCAAACAAACCATTTTCATCGGCAATGAATGGTAGTGTGTGTGTGTGTGTGTGTAATGTGTATGCATAAATAGAGAGTGAAAATTTTATAGATTTCGCTACGTTCAAAGTGTTAGTGAGAATAATGTATAAGTGATTCGATTCTTATTTCGATTACTAGATTTCTCCATAAATTGTATAAGTGTAATTGCAAAGCACTTATCAATAAAATTTTCTATTCTTCAACATTCATTTGTTCGATATTCATAAAGAATAGCATCCTAGCGGAGGTTCTATACGAGTCTAGATCGAATTCAAAGAAGATGCAGGAATTGAGGGAATTGATGACTCCCATTAAAAGAGTGGATACGGTTTGATCAAATTTAGCTTTCACTTGCATAACTTACAACTTTACTTTGTTTTCGACTCATACTTTCTATTTCAAAATTTATGATATGTCTATGTGTCATAACGAGTATTTCATCTTGCGTCATTTAAATTAATGAAGTTATATGCTTTCGAGTTGACTTTAAGAGTGATTTCAGGGTTAACAAGACTGTGTATAATCATTGGATCTGTGATTATAACACTGTTTAGTGAACCAACATTTTTGGAGTGGTAACTTGCTAAATATGGCTATGTGAGAGCGACCCCGTACTAAGTATAGTATTATTGTTATCCAGATTTTTATAAGTTTCATAATTCGTTTACCCTAGATTTAAAAAAGTCATTTCATGTGTTGCTCTGCGGTGAATTATTAAATGTTTAGCCGTCTAGAACCGTGTTTGTTTAAGTTATCTAGTGTATGTAATATTCTTGATGATTTTGCATGTAATATTCTTGATGATTTGGCATGTTTTTCTCTACTATAGTGTTCTTAAGGAAAACTATATAGTTTACATCTTCTCTAATCTGTTCATGCATCTGTCTATTCATTAGTCTACCATCTACAATTTATCTTATTTCTTTTATTCCGTTACTCTAGTTGGTCCTTAGAACCGAATTCCTTCCCTGTCAGATCGATATCTTTTAAAACTACATCGCAACTGTATACTTGCAGTTATTATCATTTTTCTATTTGATAAGCTGTACAGACAACACCTGTTCATAATTAGAACTTTTATATCATCAGTAGAAAAGTAGCGAACAAGTTTTTGGCACCGTTGCCGCGGATAAGCCTTTCAGAATGAGTATAGCCAAAATCTTGAGAACAAGTTTTTGGCACCGTTGCTAGGGAAGGTAAGTGCATTCTAGCGATCAAAAATTTGGAGACTACGGTACATTTTCCAATTATATCTATTTGTTTCTTTCCTAAACTTTATAATTTGTCTATCCGAACTTGGATGTGAAAAAGAATATGAAATAATCATCTTGGAGGTGATACGTCATATTATTACATCTGAATTCTCGATAAATAGAAGATTTTCTTCTATTTTGCCTATTCATGTTCGCTACCCCATTTCGCGCTCGTGAATCCCTTAACAAAACTTTCTATTTCTCAATTCTCATAAGTCACGATCGCGACAATTAATCATGATCATGACTTGTGCGAAAACTACAGCAATTTAGCAGTTATTTAACGGTTATTCCTCCAAAATCGATAAATTGATGCGCGATTGTTCATCATTTCTCACTTCTGAAATCTGAATTTCTTACCTTTTCAATCACAATTCAGTTCCAAATCTGAAACCATTCCCGTTTCTTTCAAAAATTCTTTCATTTCAGAATGGTTCTAATAAATAAATCCAATATAGTTCCTCCCTCAAACTTACAAGAATGGTATGAGGCACCATTTCCAATCCATTCTCGTGAAGAAGGAGATCATTTCAAGATAATCAAGGATGTTGAATACAAAAGTTCCTACACAATTCATAAGAACAGTTTCATCAATCTTGGGGTTTATGACAGGGTAATGTACTATCTCAGAATTCTGAACTTTGTCATTTATTCAAACATGTCTCTGGGGAATAGTGTGGAAAACTGTATGGAGATGTTGGTAACATTGGCATGGAAGAACAATAAGAAGGACTTCCTAGTTTATCGTCATCATGGAAAAGAATACAAGTTGACAAGGAAAGCACTGGAAAAATATATGGGATTTCCAAAAGATTGCTACAATAAGATGCTTCCTGGATGGGATCCTTTACCAACATGGAACTACCTGACCGGCCAAACTGAGTTCATACAAGCATCTGCCTATAGCCAGTGGATTCGTGATCCTTATTTGCTCGCATTGTACTTTTACTTAAGTGGTGCATTGTTTGCTAAGTCAACTTTTGATCTAATCATTCCTGAAGAATTATTTGTGATGGAAGCAATTTGGAATGGCACACCTGTTAATGTTTCGAGGATAATGATGGAGGCACTTATGTCTACCGCGCAAAATCTTGGAATAACAGAATATGGGTGTCGAACGATGGCTAATCTATTGGGACAGATTAGGATAGTGGCCCATTCCACTGAAGTCTTTACTGATGAAGATGAGATTTCGAAATTAACCACATGAGTATTCTTTGAGTATGGATTTTCGGTAAAGTGGATTAGAGAAGATAGAATCACTCATGATTGGAAATCATGGGAGGAGTGAGTGGAAGCCGATAGAAAAAGAGAAAGGGAAATTGCAAGGGAAGAAGAATGAAAAGCAACCAAACTTCGGGGAAAGTTGAACGAACTCATAGAGGCGCAAATCTCAATTCATAGGAAAATCAATGATATTCATAGGCTGATGTTTGACATCGAGCAAGATTTACGGGAATCTTATTATAAGATTGACTTGTTGACAGAATCAATTTCCTATGAATAATTATTCGCTTTTCACTTAGGTTTAGGATTTTGTACAGTTTGTTGTTTGTTGTTTGTTGTTTGTTTGTTTGTTTAATTGTATGTTTATTAATGTAACTTAAGCATGAAAATAAATTTGAACAACAAGACGTTGATGTTCAATTATTATCTTTACCATAAATCATTTTAGGTATGAAAATAGTAAATATTTATTATTTATATTTAACATGTTTGGTTTTCTTAGTTTTTCTTGGACTAAGTCTAAAAATTAAAGAAATAGAAGAATTGAAGAAGGTCATGACCGCGACTATAGATCGCGCCCATGACATTATGCAGTAAAACCTTCTGTTCCTGTTATGAAGAAAGTCACGATCGCGACAAGCCTTCACAATCACGATACGAGGAAGAATATGACCGTTGTAGATCAGATTAACACGTAACAGTTGGCTGAAACTTCCATTAATGGCTAGTTTGAAGGAAAAACGGCTATATTAACTATTTTGGCCAATCAATGACCTATTAGAACTCTATATAAAGGTCTAGGATTGATCCCATAACCACCACAACCTTCTAAAAAGCTTTCTAAAGTTCTAATTCTTACATCTCTATTCTTCTACATTCAAATCCTTTTTCAACCTTTACTTCAAAAACCAACATGCCTCGTGTTATGGTAGCCACCAATAGAAGAGAAATCTCAAACTACCAACAAGAATACGATTGTCCTTTTCCCATTCGTTCATGTGAGGAGGGGAAAAGATTCCAAGTTTTGAACAAATTGGAAATCACCGGTATGATCTTTCTTGATTTGGTTTTATTGGAGACTTTAGGCTTCCATAAGCAAATGGGGATGTATATCTCTGATTTTGAGTTTAAGCATGTTTGTGGGGATGCGATTTCCACAAAATGGTTATTGGATTTTGGAATGTCTAGTGACATTCGATTTTGAAGATAAAACGAAGAGGGCAATTCAATTTTGCAACCAAGGTAGACATTATACCGTCACAAGAGAGATGATGAGTACTTGGTTCAGGTTTGAAGTTGAAAACTCATCAAGCATGATGGAATCTTTTCAAGCAAATTGAGTGTGGGCAGATTTAATGGGTAAGAGAGTTTTCGATCCCAAAAATTCTCCAAATAAACTTATTAAGGATGAGTGTTTTATTCTACTCATTAAATACCTTGCCACTTCGGTATTTTATCGAGTAGAGAACACCAAATTCCAAAAGAGAGATTTATTTTTTCTATCTTGTGCAATGAATAATCAAAAAGTGGAGTTCGTGGACATAATTTGGGAAATAATGAAGAAGAATTCAATGAGCATGAAGAACAAGATTAGGGCGGCTGAAATTATAACCGCCATTGAAGAAAACCCAGACTTCTTCAAGAGAGCGATGGTGTCTATTCTTTCTACTCCTACTCCAACTACACCAAGAAACTAATCTTAACTCATGAAGATTCTTCCGTTGGCCCAACTGATACAACTGCTAGATATCATCTTGGCAAGGCTCCGATGATTGAAGAAGAAGATGAAGATGAAAAAGACAAAGCTCCGGAAGATTAGAAGGCGAGTATGCAGGAAAAATTGGACAATAGCCAAGCGGAACTTGGGGTAATGAAAAAAGACATGAAGATTCTAAAGAAGAGTAATAAAACAATGCTTCAAAAATTACTATCTTTCTTTAGAAAACAAAATTGTCAATTTACTCCTAGTCCCCCGGATTCTCCTTCTCAATAAAAATGGGTTTACACTTTTCTTTACTTTTCTTTTTCAAATTTTAATATTAGTTAGTTGTTTTGTATGTTTTTCATTTTTAGTAAAATCTCACACAATGAGGACATTATGTTCTTTAGTGTGGGGGGGTATTTGTAAAAATCCTAAAAATCCAAAAAAATCAAATAAAATCAAAAATTGAAGAATGAAAATTTTCTTGATTTTGTGTTATTTATACTTTATCCATACCTATACTATACTAACATATGTTCCAAGGTTATTGTGAGTATTAGGTATTAAAAGTTTGATGTTAGTGAAAATTTCGAACAAAATTTTTGTTTCGAGTTTGAGCGCCTTTTGAGAGTGTGAGTGCTTTTGGCACAACATTTAGCATTTGACAAGGATGAGTATTGAGTAACATTCAAAGCAACATTCCAAGTAAGTTTCGATATATATATTTCAATGCAACATGAATTAGTATAAGTTGTATAGTTTTAGTTTAATGCTACCAATAAGTTAGTAATGGAGTAATATCTAGCAGTGTTCTTACTATAAGTTTTATATGTTATTCTCGTATACATCCTATAAGTATTGAGTGCGTTTAAAGTGTTGGGAAACTATAACCATAATACTTTGAAAGTGATCAATAAAGGATAAGGGTATTAAGAGAAAAAAATTCAAAAGACAGAGAGGATAACCAATGAGTTATGCAAAAGGTGAGGAATGGTACGGAGCAGAAACTGCAACCATTCAATGGGTGAAAAAAGAAAAGTAGCATAGCATGAAAAACGGGTGCAAAGTAAAAATCTGTAACTCAAAAACATATGCTTGAAAAGAAAAAAAATGAGAGAAAGTGGTATGGAGCATAAAATGCAACCACTAAAAAAAGGGGCAGAGTGGTATGGAGCATAAAATGCAACCACTAAGAGTGTTTAGCATCCAAGGTTACCTAAAATGCCTTGAGATCAATCTTTTCAAAGCATGCTCCCTTTGTCCTTTATACTTATACTGTACTTGAGAGAAGGAAATATTTGAGCGAGCATATAAGATGCAATTCGGTTGACCCTCCATTAAGAGCAAAGGTATGCAACTAAACTATATAAATTGCACATTTCTAATTTGTGGGAAATTTCGTTACTTAACTTGAACTTTATTTAATGTGGGAATGTGGTACTCACTATGATAGTCTTTCGCCAAATGAGGTATGAACTTGAATTACTATTTTATACACTTCTGTTGTGTTTACCTTGAGGACAAGGCAAAAGTTAAGTGTAGGGGTGTGATAAGTGTATAATTACACTTATTATCATGATATTTTTACTTATAAAATGATATGGTTTAGAGTCATTTTATACTTCATATAAAAGATTTCACATGGTATGTAGTTGTTTTTATGCAAGTGCAAAAACTAGGTGAATCTTTGGAGTAAAATGATCAAAGATGGAATTCTATATAAAAAGAGTGAAAAAGGTGCAAAAAGAAATATGGAACACAAGGAATTGGCTTAGGATCGAAGTTGTCAAAGATCAACAAAGTTGCAAAGAAAAATCATGAAGAAAAACACATATCACGATCGTGATACCTATTCACGGTCATGACTTGTCATCCTTCACAAATAGAAAGTTACCAACTATTGTTCACGATCGCGACATGTATATAGCGCTTGCAACTTGTGAATGTTTTTGGTTAACTCTTCTAAACTTTCAACCACCGGATAAGAAGGATCAACCGCCATCAACTGTCAAACAAAAAGACACCTTTTGGAAGCAATCCAATCATGAAAAGGTGCCTTTCCATTGAAGATGAGGATAAAACCATGTATCCAATCACATTGAAGTGATGCAACCCTTCGCCAACGGACACGACTCTTCGTTTGGATAGACGAAACCCTTTGCACTATATAAATAGAGTCCCAAACCAAACATTTTCATGGGTAATGAATGGTAGTGTGTGTGTAACGTGTATGCATAGATAGAGAGTGAAAATTGTATAGATTTCGCTACGTTCAAAGTGTTAGTGAGAAGAATGTATAAGTGATTTGATTCTTATTTCGATCACTAGATTTCTCCACAAATTTCAGTGATTGTTGTATGAGTGTAATTGCAAAGCACTTATCAATAAAAGTTTATGTTCTTCAACATTCATTAGTTCGATATTCACAAAGAATAACATCCTAGTGGAGGTTCTATACGAGTCGAGACCGAATTCAAAGTAGACGCAGGAATTGCAGGAATTGATGACTCCCATTAAAAGAGTGGATACGGTTTGATCAACTTTAGCTTTCACTTGCATACCTTACAACTTTACTTTATTTTCTACTTATACTTTCTATTTCGAAATTTATGATATGTCTATGTGTCATAACGAGTATTTCATCTTGTGTCTATTCATCAGTCTACCATCAAAACCCTACAATTTATCTTATTTCTTTTGTTCCAAAACACTAGTTGGTCCTTAGAACCGAATTCCTTCCCTGTGGGATCGATATCTTTTGAAACTACATCGCAATTGTATACTTGCAGTTATCATCATTTTTCTATTTGATAAGTGGCACTGACAACACCTATTCATATTTAGAACTTTTATATTATCAGTACAAAAGTGGTGAACAAGTTTTTGGCACCGTTGCCGGGGATAAGCCTTTCGGAACGAGTATAACCAAAATCTTGCGAATAGCGCTGCACCAAGGGAAAGGCACGCATCAACTGGTAATGCTCTAGTCTTAGATGTTTAGTTTCTTTTATTAAGTTTTATAAACCTATAAGCATCTATGGACATTTCAATTTAGATTTTGTCGATCATACCATACTTATAAGATCCTCTAGGGTTAATCTTAAGTTTTTAAATTGTGTCGTGCAAGTTTGCATTTTCAATTACTGCCTTAATTAACCAACAATGGTATTAGAGCCTTCCTTATGTTATGCATGATTGATGATGATATATTGATATGATATTTTCTATGAATTGATTAAAGTATGCTATGCATGACTTAGGTTTCAATTCCTATATAGAAAATGATGTGATAACTAGATTTAGGTTTTGCTCAAACTTAGTCTAGGTGATTATCATATAAATTAACAATGTTTTACCTCACATGTAAATACTTTAAATTGAGGGTCGTCTAGTACTTCATTCCATTAAAAGAATGAAATCTTTAAATCATAATTGTTTATGGTATAATGAATCAAAGTGCCCGTGGATATTTTGATAAGGATTAGACTTGGCTACTCATTTACTTTAAGGGAGGATCTCCTACCTAAAAATCTCCATCGGTATTAGGTTCACACGTACCTAAGGGACTTTTATGACTTAGTTGATTTCTAATATGGGAATTGGATTCCACATATGGTTTTATTGCCATGGTTCAAGTTGTTAGATTGAACCTTATAGACATAGGTGCAAGAACTTATACATGGACCTTATTTGTTTTGCATTCTATATGGAGTCTTAGCATAATGGAATGATTATGATATACCAATCTTGAGCATGTTCCCTTAGAATTATAATTTCAAATGGCCCAGAATTATTATTATCATAATCATATCCATCATATAAGTCCTAGACTAGTGATAAGTGTATAATTACACTTATTATCTTGATATTTTTACTCATAAAATGATGTGGTTTAGAGTCATTTTATACTTCATATAAAGATTTCACGTGGTATGTAGTTGTTTTTTATGCAAGTGTAGAAACTAGGTGAATATTGGGAGTGAAATGATTAAAGATGGAATTCTATGCGAAAAGAGTGAAAAAGGTGCAAAATGATGCGTGGAATCCAAGGTATTGGCTTAGGATTGAAGTTGTCAAAGATCGGTAAAGTTGCAAAGAAGAATCATGAAGAAAAGCATAAGTCACGACCATGTCACGATCATTATTTCTATTCACGATTGGCCAAGTCAATCTCGCAACTATCTATCGCAATCGCGACTTATCATTCTTCATAAGCAGTAAGTTACCAACTTACATTCACGATCACGACATGTATGCCACGCTCGCGAATCATGACGGGTTTGATCAACTCTTCTCAACTTCCAACCGCCGGATAAGAATGATCAACCACCACCAAATGTCAGGTGAAAAGACACCTTTTGGGGATAATGAAGCATGAAAGGGTGCCTATCCATTGAAGATAAGGATGGAATCTTGCATCCAATCACATTGAAGATGATGTAACCCTTCACCAATGGATATGACTATTCGTTTGGATAAATGCAACCTTTCACACTCTATAAATAAAGGTTCAAAACAACCATTTCGTGCAGATGGTGTGAGATGACATGTATGGCATGATACATGATAGATAGAGAGTGAAAGTTATATAGATTTCACTAAGTTCAAAGTGTTAGAGAAAAATGTATAAATGATTCGATTCTTGTTTCAATCACTAGATTTATCCACAAACTCAAGCGATTGTTGTATGAGTGTAATTGCAAAGCACTTATCAATAAAAGTTTCTGGTCTTCAACATTCATTTGTTCAATATTCACATGGAATAGCATCCTAACAGAGGTTCTGTACAAGTCAAGACCGAATTCAAAGTACACGTAAGAATTGCGGGAATTGATGACTCCCATTAAAGAGTGGATACAGTTTGATCAACTTTAGCTTTCACTTGCATACCTTACAACTTTACTTCGTTTTCTACTTATACTTTCTAATTCGAACTTTATGATATGTCTATGTGTCATAACAAGTATTTCGTCTTGCGTTACTTATATTAATGAAGTTATATGCTTTCAAGTTAACTTTAAAAGTAGTTTCGAGATTAAAAAGATTGTGTATAATCACTGGATCTGTGATTATAATGCTGTTTAGTGTGCTAACATTTTTGGAGTGGTAACTTGCTAAATATGGTTATGTGAGAGCGACCCATACAAAGCATAATATTATTATTGTCCAGGTTTTTATAAGTGTCATAATTCGTTTACCCTATATATAGAAAAGTCATTTCATGTGTTGCTCTGCGGTGAATTATAGGATATTTGGGCTTCTAGAACCGAGTTTACTGAAGTTATCTAGTGCATAAAACATTCTTGATTATTTTGCATATTTTACTCCACTATACTTGTTCTTAAAGAATATCTATATGTTTTCATCTTCTCTAATCTGTTCATGCATCTGTCCATTCATCAGTCTACCATTCAAAACCTTCAACTTATTTTATTTTCTTTTGTTCTGTAACTCTAGTTGATCCATAGAACTGAATTCCTTCCCTGTGGGATCGATATCTTTTAAAACTACATCGCAACTATATACTTGCAGTTATTATCATTTTTCTTTTTGATAAGCAGTACTGACAACACTTGTTCATATTTAAAACTTTTATATTATCAGTAGAAAAGTGGCGAACAACTAGGGCAAGACCATTTGCACTAATAAAATCCTTACAACAATATTAAGGCGGTAAATTATCTTCCTTTCACAAGTCATGATACAGACCTTATTAAAAGATGTAAGGACATGTACAACATGGTTTCCCTTAACATGTGGTTGTTCATGAGATTAGATGAGGTTAAAGCCTTAACCAAAATGAGTTTTAGCCATGTCAATGGAGATAATGCTGGATTGGAGACATATTTAGGAGTCGTACAATTGGGTGCACACGTCTCGAGAGAGAGAGAACTCAAATGGACCAGCAATTGCATGGAATGCAAATGGATGGGTTCCAACCATGGTCGTCTGTTATGGCTTAACCTGCTACAGCGGGGGTCATAATAGATGGGCCGTGGACGCTATCTAATAAGGAAAAATGGTTGGACCGAATTTCTCAAATTCAATAAAAGGGGTTATTTGAATATCGATAAAATAGTAGGAAATATGTATTTAATTAAAGACCTTATATTAAATTCATGTATATATACTAATGTTTGAACAATTTCTATCTTATATCTATGTTGAATATGATCACTAACGAAAATACTCATATTGATATCGGTCCTCTTGGCAACATAAAGTATGTAATATGCAACTTCAATGAGTGGTTTGGTACTGTTAGAGGAGTCCTCCGGAACTTTGTTCGCCACTTTTCTACTAATAATATAAAAGTTCTAAATACAAACAGGTGTTGTCAGTACTGCTTATCAAATAGAAAAATGATGATAACTGCAAGTATACAGTTGCGATGTAGTTTTAAAAGATATCGATCCCATAGGGAAGGAATTCGGTTCTAAGGACGACCAACTAGAGTTACAGAACAAAAGAAATAAGATAAATTGTAGGGTTTGGATGGTAGACTGATGAATAGACAGATACATGAATAGATTAGAGAAGATGTAAACTATATAGATATTCCCTAAGAACAAGTATAGTAGAGAAAAACATGCAAAATCATCAAGAATATTTCATACACTAGATAACTTTAACAAACACGGTTCTAGAAGCCCAAATATTCAACAATTC
>CATIWQ010535487.1:0-14058 GCA_949673415.1 Euphorbia schlechtendalii
AGAGAGTGTTTGTTTGGTTTTTGAATTTTGAAACATTAATTAACGTAAAAGGAAAATCTGAAACTTAGAAAAGGAGGTTTGTAAAATTCTATCATGGCACACCACAAAAATATTATGTCATTTTTCGGTAAAGGCCTAAAACGCCCTTAAAAGAAGGACTCCAATCTTGAGTTTAAAAGGATTCTGGTAAGTATTCCTTCCTCCTTTCTCTACAATTTCTTGTGTAGTTGCATGTCTAGGCCCCTATGCATGCGTGGATCCTACCTATAGAGAACTACATGATTAGGAAGCCCCTAAGATATTTTTGTATTGAAATTTACTTTGCCAATGTTGAAACTGTTGTGTTATTCTTGATTCTTTGATAAAATCTTCTGTTGTATCTTTTGATATTTTCTTTGTAATCATATATCTTGTTCTGGTTTCTTGCTTTTTGATAATTTTCTTTAAATCTAGAATTGAGTTCTTCTTGAGTTGATTAACATGTATTACTTGTTCTTATCTCAGTCTTCTTTAGGAAGTTTTCTCATCTCCTTCTCTGAGATTAGGACTCATAGAATAGGTAGAATCTTACATTTCTTGCCTCCTTCTCAATTCTCTTTTCTATTTTGTATTGTTTGTTGTCTGTTTGATATAATGTCTATAGCTAAAGTTTCTCTTGATAAATTTGAAGGTAAAAATAATTACTCTATATGGAAATTAAAACTAGAGGCAGTCTTAATGCAACAAAAATGTCATAAAGCTTTGATTGGCAGGAATAAGCTCCCTGCATCTTTTTCAGAAATTGAAAAAGATGAAGCCATGGACATTTCTTATTCAACAGTGATCCTAAATCTTTTAAATCGTTTTCTTAGGATGGTTAGAGGTCAAGAAACTACTGTCGAAGTCATAACTAAACTTGATAGTATCTATATGACCACAAACACAGCTAGGATAACCTTCTTAAAGGAACTACTATTTTCTTTTAAAATGAATCCTAATAAGAACATGGAACAAAACTGTGATGATTTTCAGAAATTAGTAATTGAGCTGCTTAGTGCAGAAGACACTGTTTCTGAAAATGATCAAGCTATTCTCCTTCTTAATTCTATCCCTGATAAATATAAAGGTTTAAAAGAGGCCTTAAAGTATGGTAGGGATCACCTAGATGTAGATAATATAATTTCTGCTTTAAAAATGAAAGAACTAGAAATTAAGTTTGGGTCTACTACTAAAAGCTCAAGTGGTGAGGGCCTGTTTGTCAAAGGTAAAAAAGGTAAGGGTAAACATAAGGACAAAGGAAAGTATAATCAGTCTAGTCAAAATGGTAATATTGGTAATACTTATCCCAACACTTCTAATAACTCTAGTGGTGAACCAAATAAACCTAAAAAAGATTACATTTGCTAATACTGTAATAAAAAGGGTCACACTAAAATTTTTTGTAGATTAAGGATAAGTGGTCAACCATCACCAAATGAATCTAGTAATTCAGGAGCCATTAACACTATAATTGAATATGATGCTATTAAAGCTCTCATTGTGAGTCAAGAAAGGAATTCTGATTCATGGATTCTTGATTCAAGGTGTACTTTTCACATTTCTCCTAGGAAGGAATGGTTTATATATTGCATTCCTTTCAAGGGTGGTAATCTATTGATGGGAAATGACTAATCCTATGAAATTGTTGGCATTGGGAAAATTCAATTTAAAATTGAAATTTGGAACACAAGTTGTTGGCATGTCCCTAAGATTAAGAGAAATCTAATTTCTCTAAGTTACCTTGACAGCAAGGACTTAGAGTTTAATGCTGAAGGTGGAGAACTTGAGATTATTAAAAGTGGAAAATGTCTTTTAAAAGGGAAACTATGTAATGGTTTGTATTATTTACTTGAATCTGTTGTTTCTGGTTTATGTGCTTCTGTGTCTCAAACTAAATCGGATCTATGGCATAAAAGACTAGGTCACATTGTGAATAAAGGTCTAAATGCTTTAAAGAATAACATTCAATTGAACTTATTGAAAAATGTTAACCTTATGCCTTGTGACATCTGTTTTATCGGAAAATCCCATAAACAGAGTTTTAAATATGCTAATTGTGTCTCTAATTCACCTTTAGAATATATACATAGTGATTTGTGGGGGTCATCTTATGTTCCTCCTTCCTTGTTTGGTTCACATTACTTTGTCACCTTTATAGATAACTATTCTAGGAAAATTTGGATTTATTTTCTTAAGAATAAAAATGAAGTGTTTTTATAATTCACCGAGTGGAAAACCCTTGTTGAAAATCAGACAATAAAACCTTGAGAGCTCATAATGGTTTGGAATTTATAAATGCTTAGTTTAATGATTTTGTGATAACAATGGAATCATTAGACATAGAACTTGTGCGTATACACCACAACAGAATGGTGTAGCTGAAAGATATAGTAGGACTATTTTGAATAAAGTAAGATGTTTGTTGCTAAAGTCTGATTTAAATAATTATTTTTGGGCTGAGGCCTCTGCCACTGCCTGTTACCTTATAAACAGAACTCCCAGCTCTGCCTTAGGTTTTAAATGCCTAAATGAGTTATGGTATAATAAACCTATTAATTACACCAATATTAAAACTTTTGGTTGTTTAGCCTATGCTACTTTAAAGAGTCAAAAGTTGATCATATGGCTAAAAGGTGTGTTTTTTAGGATACCCCTTTGGTATTAAAGGTTATAAATTATGGTCTCTTACTGAAATAAGATTATTGTCATTAAGGATGTAACTTTTAATGAACAAGTCTTTCCTAAGATTGACATAAGTAAATCTGATTAAACTCAAAGTGATAGATTGTTTGAGCTTGATAAGCTAAATCAAACTATGTTAGGTGAACAAAATGAACATGAAAATGCTATTGATAATCAATTTGATAATTATAACAATGATGAGGATGAAAATGAGATTAACAATCAAAATCAATATCTTGTAAATCTACCTGTTTTTTAATATAATCAGAGACCTAGGAGGGACTCTAGATTGCCCTCTAAATTTGAAGATTATGTTGTGTATGATTACAATTATTCTGGTATGCTTGATTTTGCCGTGTTAAATGTTGAATGTGTTGAGTTTGATGATTCTAAATCCTACCATGAAGCTAGAATTGGAAGTGACAATTCTAACTAGATTCAAGCTATGAAAGATAAGCTTGATTCCCTATCTAAAAAAAACACTTGAGTGTTGGTTCCTAAGCCTGAAGGCAAAAGGATTATAGGATCTAAGTGTATTTTTAAGAAAAAAACCTGCTATTCCTGGTATTGAAAAAGAAAGATTTAAAGCTAGGTTAGTAGCTAAAGGATATTCCCAAATAGAGGGAATTGACTATAAATAAATTTTCTCCCCTGTTGTCTAGCATGTCTCTATAAGAATTATTTTATCTCTGGTTTCTTTATATGATTTGGAACTTGAACAAATGGATGTTAAAACCGCCTTCTTACATGGGAATTTGAATGATGAACTCTATATGTCTCATCCTGAAGGTTTCTCTGTTAAAGGTTTTGAAAATCATGCTTGCTTACTTAAAAAGTCCCTTTATGGTCTCAAGCAGTCTGTAAGACAATGGTACTTAAAGTTTGATGAATTTATGGTTAATTTAAAGTTTTCTAGAAGCAACTTTGATTCATGTGTCTATTATAACAAATTTGCTGAAAATGACTATATCTATCTTTTGTTATATGTGGATGACATGTTAATTGCTCGTAAAAATAAACTTGAAATTAACAAATTAAAAGAAAAACTAAGTGCTACCTTTGAAATCAAGGACCTTGGTCCTGCCAGGAGAATTTTAGGGATTGACATTTTCAGAGATAGAAATAAGGGAACTATCATGTTAATTCAAAAGGATTATATTGAAAAGATTTTAAACAATTTTGAGTTTAAAAATAAGGCTGTTAGTACTCCTATTGGTGCTCAGTTTTAACTTTCTACTTCTAAAGAAAAGTATTGAAGAAACTGAGTTTACGCTTAATGTCCTTTATCAAAATTTTGTTGTTCTTATATTTTTTAATGGTTTGTACTAGACCTGACATTGCTTATGCAGTTAGCCTTGTTAGCAGATACATGTCCAATCCAAATATAATTCATTGGAATCTATTAAATGGTTAGGGGGTATCTTTGTGGTAGTTCCTCTGTTTGTCTGTTGTATGGTAAATTCCCTAAAAATGAGATTAAAATTAATGGTTTTTGTCACTCTGATTATGCTGCTGATTTAGATAAAAGAATGTCTACTTCAGATTATTGTTTTACCTTAGGAAATAATCTCATTAATTGGAAATCTTGCCATCAGCATGTAGTTGCCCTTTCTACCACTGAAGCTGAGTATATTGCCTTAACAGAGTCAATAAAAAAAGCCTTGTGGTTAAAGGGCATTGCCTCTAAACTTGGAATTCAATAGGATTCTGTTAATATCAACTGTGATTCTCAGTTTGCAATACATTTATGCAAAAATACAATTTATCATGAAAGAACTAAGCATATAGATATAAAACTGCATTTTGTGCGTGACATAATTGCTTCTAGTTCTGTTTCCGTTGTTAAGATTCATACTTCAATAAACCCAGCTGATTTGTTTACTAAATGTATTCCTGTTGACAAGTTTCAGGTGGCTTTAAAAAGGCTAGGAGTTGTGAAGTTTGATTGTGTGTCAAATTGTGTCTCCAAAGTCTAAAATGTTGATTTCCCTTTTGGTGACAAAGAAGGATTGAAGCGGCTTTAAAATATTGGTAATGGGGTGCAAAAGTCCAAAGCTGGAGATTGTTGGGTTATTGGCCCTTACTTATTGCCAAGAGCTCATTGACACAATAAAAGCCCGTTTGCAAAGGCCCAAAGTTTCCCTCAAAGATGTTGAAGCCCGGTTTAACTCACTCATTTTCTCCGATCCAGGTTGAAAGCATATAAATACTCTTTATCTTCTTAACCTTAATTCTAAACCTAAAACTAAAACAGTTTTAGTTCTCTCCTTTTCTCATTTCTTCCTTTTCTTTTATGTTTCATCTCCATCTCTTCTACTTCGTTGATCTTTTCTGTTTCAACTTGATGGCTGAGATTGTTTTTGAGATGCAACTTGCTTGGAAGAGGTTATTTTCTAAAGTTATAAAACAAGGTTCTCAGATTTCGATTCAGGTTCACTGGTTATTTTGTTCATTTTGGGGTTTTAGCTTTCTTATATGATTTTGTTTATTGAGCCTGGGTGTTTTTGCCATGGATTATTGTATTTCATCTCTTTGAGCTTTTGTGATCTCTTTGGCTTGTAATCAGATTTACTCTGTATGGTCTTTAGTGCCATTATCAATATAAAGTTGCACTCCTTGTCGCCGGTTGATGTACCCTTTTAAATATAGAGTTTAACTCTATCGAAGAGGAACAACCTAAAAATCTATGTTTTGTTTTAGTTTTTGCAATTTCTTTTAATTGATTTGTATGTTTAACTTAGTTTTGAGTATTCTGTAACATAAGCTGATATATTTTGATTAACTTTTCATCTTATTCCAATCCATTTTAGTAAATATGTATTCGCAAAAAGAAATTGTATGTTTTAGACTGGAAAATATTGAAATCTTTCAAAGGGAGAACCACATTAAACAACGAAAAATCACCAAAACATTTGAAAAAATCAAAACCCAAATATAATTTATGCTGATGCTAGCCTCTTCATATGCTAAAATCCAGCTGCCAAAATACACATTCAGAGTAATTTTCAAGCCAATACAGTGACAAAAACACATATAAACAATAAATAGAGCGCTAGCTTTTGCTTTATTCGATGAAGTTGTGATTCCCATCTAAATGGGACTGCTTATACCGAGCAGCAAAATGAAACTGCGAATCCTAACAAAGAAGATACAAACCCATTCTTCAGATCAGAATATTATATCCTCATCTGTTTCCATAGCAGACAACATATTGTGAGCTGATTTTAACGAAATTCCTTTCTGCAAAGAAACTTTTTCAGCAAACTGTTCCTCAGCAAATTGCTTAGCAGATGCTAGCTGTCTCTCGATTTCCCTCTTCTTATACCCTTGGATTTTCTTCAGCCTGAAGAAATCTTCCCTTTCCAGCTCATCCAACTCTCCCTTAATGTAACTTATTGTATTTTCCAATCTCGGCTTCACAACATTCTCCAGCGCATTGACCCTACGATTTGTCGTCTTTATCGCCTCGTCAAGAGTTAAGAACGATGTCTGAAGCGAAGCCAGCTCAACGAGAAGCTCGATCGATTTCACATAGGCGGCGCGACAGGCTTGGACTTGTTGGCCCCCCCTGGCCAACCCGGTGAGGTCATTTCGGGTGTCTCCTTCAGTGAAATAGTCGAACTTTGGGAGCTTCACGCCAGCAACGTTCTCCTGTCGGGATCGAACTTTTAGCGACGCATTTTGGACATTTTCCAGGACGACATGCTTGATGTTATCACCAGCGACATACTTGGCTTCAGTCAGGGCGAATGATGAGGTTTTCATGATCTCTCCCATTGATTCCTTTGTGGAGACGATTTTCTTGAGGATTTGACGGAATTGCACAGTCAAAGCGTCGCTCTTCTTCTTGAGAAGAGCATGACCTCTTGTTGCACCGACGAGACGAGCTTTGACAATGGCAAGCATTGTAACAGTGGGAACTACATTCAAGCGCTGACCTTGGCCCGACATATTTCAAGATTCTAAACAAAATGTCAACAATTAAAATTAAATAAAAAATAATACAGCAAACTACTTCTATATAATGAAAAATTAATCATGTGTCCATTTGCAAAAGGAAATTATATTTTCAAAGTTTAAGGCTTAATTACATGATAGCAGAGTAATCCCAAACTCCTACCTCAACAAACCCAAACAAGACAGTTTCTTTCTAATAGCTTAATTTATTTAAAATTCATAATGACAAGTCCAATAATTTGTTTCAAATTCCACAACGGTCTACAAATTGAAGTCTATGGAATGCTATCAATTTTACGAAAATGGCGTATACACTGTATTAATTTTGTCCTTTAATCATAAATTCATCAAAATATTATGCAGACAAAGAAAAATAGTATGCCCATGTCTTATCTTATAAGTTATAACTAGTGTTCCTTTTCTTTTCTTAGGGAAAAACTTAACATGCCAATTATTGTACATGTAAAACTACTGAACATGTGAAAAGGATAATAAATAAATGACCACAACAAACAGAAACTGGAGAATGCATCAACACATTTCAAAATCTTTGAAAGAATTTGGACCCAGCTAAATCCACACAAGGTGAAAAAGAATTTCACCAATCTAAGTCTATGGGTAAGCATCGGTCAGTCTGGCTGTCAATAACCTAACTAAACAAAAGAAACACCAATATCATCCAAAATTTCAGACAGAAGCACTGGAAACAACCATATCCCACATTGTGAAAAAAATTTGGTTCAGTTTCATTCCAATAAGGAGGCCCAACAGCCAAAATCAATGAATGAAACACATACATTTGATTTTATTTAGCTAAAAGTATCACTAAGTGTGATCTTTAAGAAAATGAGTAGTAACATTATTAGTTAGAAAAAGAAGGTCAGGTTAACTAATCTAGTGCACAAAACATATAGCTAGAAATAGGATCAAAGCTTAATAGCATTTACTTGTTAAACAATCCTAGAGAAAAAAAAAGTCAGGACATGACCACTTTAGAGAAAAACAACTGAACTCAAATTACCATATAAGAAACCCGAGAATGAACACAAAAGTTCAAAAGGAGAACAACACCATAACCATCTTACTTGAACACAACAGAACTCAAATTGCAATAAAAGAGATCCTGAGGATAAACCAGGTAACACCAAATAATGTAAAGTACATAGTTCACAAACTAGATTATATAAAGTAGTATAGTAGGCAATCAATTTATTGAATGCTTACAAAACCAGCTAAACAATAAATAAAGGCAGAATATATGAGATAACCAAAAAAAATAGTAACAAAGATGCCTGAATCTGATGGACAAAGCTGAAAGCTCATGAATCACAATACCAATTCTACAACTCCGGATATTTCTACAGAGATGGCAGGAAGAAAATTATTACTATATAACAAAGAATACTAATTAAAAGATGTATTCACAAGATCTAAGTCATGTGAACTGAACAACTTCCTGAAATAAAAATCTTCCTAGTAATTTATTCAATTGAACAATTGCAACCAAACCAATCAATATGAAACATAAGAAGAACAGCTGTTTAGATTCTATCTTATAGGTGAATTTTGGTAATTAAAGCAAACCCAGCAAAGTTAAACATGAATGTTGTAAAAGTAACTGTTTATATCAAGGAAAATCGATGGCGAACCTGATCTAAAAAACCGCGAAAAGGGGAAAGCGAAAAAGAATCTGCAAAATTGAAGTAAAAATCAATGGAAAAACAGATCAAAACACATCAGACTAAAGAGAAATTAATTACAGCAACGGAGCATCACCGATTTCTCAATGTTAATCTAGAAAACGGAAAAGAGAGAAGGGAAGAGATGAATCGGAGTGAGTACCTTGAGTTCGTGAAGCTACGTTACGGGGTTCGAAATACCAGCCTTTGGTTGGTAATATTTTAATCAATCGTAGGGCTACAAAAGGAAAAAGATAATAAAAAGAAAATGAAGAATTTGAAGGTCCTGGTGTCTGCATTCAATTCAATTTTAATAGTTTATAATACAAATCACTTGAAAAGAATTTTACCGGAGAGCATATTGAATAACTTCTTGAATCCAAGTCCATATGTTTTTTTCAATGATGTCTCAATAATTTTAAAAGTAAACAATGTCAATTTAGAGTATCTGCCATAATTTCTCTATTTAACTATGTTTCTTGACACATGAGCATAAATATACTTTTAATTAAAAAAATCTCTATAATAGCTAGTCTATTCATCTCTTCAAGCTAATGTGATACTCTAAATTTTAAAAATTGTCTCGATTGTTCACAAATAGACAACCAAATAAACTTAATCATCCATCAATCAAACATTATTTTAATACTCAATTCGTTTGGTTTTTATTATTTAATTTAAAAAATATATAACTAAAGATATAATAGACAATTAAAATCCACAATCTTTTATGGCAAATTTACAAAATATCTAGTCCATTAATCATTGTCATTTATTTGGATGTATTTTTCATATGCCACCTAAGCGTAGAAGATACTAACTATTAGAGATCATTTTTTAAGATATGAATAATAGATTGTCTATTCCATTTTAAATTGCATTAATTGTAAACAATTTCTATTTATTATAAATGAATCGTAGATTTTCTATTCCATTATAATTTGTATTTATTGTAAATAATGTCTATTTGGTTTTCTACATTTAAACAATCAAATAGACATTATCTACAATTTGATATGACACATAGTGTCATATCATATAATGAATATGAGCTAGACAAGTTACTAAAGATGCATTTTTAAATTGATTATCTATTACTTCTTATTTATCTAGACAATTTATAAAATAGACAAGCTACTAAAGTGCAAAAAGGACCATCGATATATAGGTGGGGGAAAACCAGAATGTTAAAATTTTGGATCATTTCAGTGTGTAGGTTTACATAGTTGGTTGTCCGTGTAAAACTTAATGTTGGAGACTAAAATGTATTTCTAAAGAATACTGTATAATATATAAAATATTGCACATATCATTAAAATTCATCTTTTTTAGTTTACTTTTTCTCCTCCTAATCAGTTCTAATCTATTTTGTTATTTATAGTTTTTGTGTGGAATAAACTACATTTGATATTTTATTGAGTTTCAGTTATGCGATCGTCTTTTTTAATTGTAATTCCGTTGTTACACAACACGTTTTTTATAGTTTTATTGTTGAATTGGGTTCCATTAGTTTTCAATCAAAGATTCATGTTGATCTATCTCTTTTAAATAAAATCTTTTCAGATCTGCAATGTACGTTGGTGTTATGGTATACATCATAGTTCTTATGGTTGTGAATGTATGATAACATGAATATGAAATTCTTTTTCATTTAAAAATTTGTCAAGTTGGGCTTGCAATAATAACAAAAAAAATCACCCCACCTGAATGCGAGCTCCTCGAACCTTTGACTTTTTGGATCATAGCTTCATATCTTAATCATTAGGCTAAATCCTTTGTTACAATATGATATGGTATGGGGCTTAAGAGAATATTTTGTAGAATCGTTATTATTGTTGGTCCTTAGATGGCTTGAAAACAACCGCAGAGGGGGGTGAATGCGAATCTTGGTTACTTTTTAAGATTTATGAAATTGTATAAACTGCTCAGCTTCTGTGGCACAGTTTATTTTCAATCTTTTATTGAGTACTTGACTCAGATTGGGATTGGATTTTCAAGCAAAATGATAAACAAAGATGAGATGATGTTTAAGTAAGACATAGTAAAAGCTAAAAGCGTAAGTTAGAACTTCAACACCTGAATTTTATCCTGGTTCGGCCCCGAGCCTACCTCCAGTCCTCTGATACCTTTTTCGAGCTTTAATCCACTAGTGTTCCTTCCTTACTTAGACGGAGCAACCTTTACAGTGGGTAGACACAGTTTTACAGAAAGTACATTCCTTCCTAACTACCGCTCGACTCAGTTTGGGTACCTTTCCCAAACTGACACTCAGATTCGAATGAAAAGATTGAGGTCTAAATTCAACTTATAGAAATGTTGAATCCTTACAATGTTAAATCTAAGTGATTCTCTCTATTACAAACAGATTTGGAATTGATGTTTGCAGATTGCTTGAGTTTGAAATTTCTTGAAGCTGGGAGTAATTTCGCAGAGCTTCAGCTCTATAAGAAATTCGAGGTGATTCACCAAGTTTGAACATCTGCTTCAGTCTTCTATTTATAGTTGAAGCTCTATGAAGTAGCCGTTGCAAACTTATCGAGATCGCTGATCTTCAATTTCTCTTCTCTTCATATCGTTCGAATCTTCCCATTGGAGATAGATTCTAGGATGTTTAGAGATAGGAATTTGAACGTTGAGGCACGATAAAATTTCATTGACAAAATCTCATTTTATCTTCAAGCAATTCGATTGAGAGAGGCGCGTGATAATGCAACGTGGGATCTTTAGATTGATTGAATTGTTGACGTTGGCAGAGACGTGCGAAGACACTGGAAAACGAAGCATGTTAGATGATTCCTTTTGCATTTGGACTTTAGTGATGGAATTTTGACATTCCGTACTATCACCTTTTGTCTTGTGAGGACCACTGGAAATCTTCCTTAATTTCAGCGCTATTTAACTTGAAAAATATCTAAGGAACATACCCTTTCCCACAAAATTTGTTAGTAGCACGTGTGTCATTCAGTGTCAAAGAAAATAGCTTTTAATTAATAAAGGCTAACTCAGCACAACTAAGTTGATATACTTCTAAACTACGTAGTACTCAGCACAGACTCAGCTTTTCTTACTCTAAGCCATAACTTGATTAATTACTCAGCAAAATTGAGTTGTTTTCACTTAAACATACTCTAGTTAGCTTTATTAATTAAGAGTATACTTAGTACTCAATTAATTTCACTATCCTAGATAGTTTGCTATTTCCAAAACATTAAAGTACTGTGAGGAACTATTAACTTGGGTTCTACAATCTCCCCCATTTTGGATAGATAGCAAACCAGGTAGAAAAAGAAGTTAATTGAATAAGTAGTTTAGAGATATCGAGAACACCTGAAAGTGATGTAAGACTCCCTTATGCTGAGTGACTTCCCTTAGTCTACTTAAACTCCCCCATACTGAGTGATTCTTCTTCAAGTAGCTCAGCTCCCCCATACTTAGAGATTTCTCTTCACTTTGGGACTTTATCTTACTTCAGCTTTACTTCAAAGTTGATCACTAGTATGAGTTCCTGCATAACGTTTTCAATGCACAGCAGAAACATACATACATCATAAAAATAAAGTTAAGAAGATCTTAACTTGAGTTGTGAACTTGTAACTTTTTATTCATTCAAAAAAAATGACTTAGTCAGTACATTATTTATGTCTTGAACTAAGATTACATACTGAAGCCCTATTACAAGTTCTTGAAAAAATACAAAGAATATGACCTATACTACTTTCTATTTTCAGAAGAGGAAGAGCCAGCAGTCTTGTCTTGGTTAGATTTTGGATGTTGTTGCTGAGGAGGCTTGTGATGAAATGGTTGCCTTGGAAGAGTTCACTTATTAAAATTTGCTATTCGGAGAGCATCTTCAGCTACCTTCTCCCCCTTTGCTAACCGACCTTGCATAATTTGTTCAAGGAAGGTATTAAAGGCATCGAGGGAAGCCTTGAAGTTCTCTTGTTGGCCTATGATCTGCGGGGATATCTCTTGCTCTAGTTGCTTTTTTACCTTCAGTGGTAAGAAAGTCTTGATTGTTAAGCTCAATGAGAATAAGATGGTGACATCTGGAAAGGTGCGCAATCTACTCAAAGCCCTAACACGCGAACTATTGAAAACATTGAAGAAGGCCTCGAAAGTTCGTTGCAGTCAATGCTATCTTCAGTTGCGCCTCAATATTAAGGACCTTGGGACCTATAGATGAAATACACTTTATAATGTAATCAATGTCCTTTACATCTAGCTCGCTTGTCTTCATCAGAGTACCGATGTTCTTCTGCAAGTCTTCCACTTTGAGCTTGATGAAATTCAGCTTCGTGTGAGTAATCATGCCAGTCTTAGGAAAATGCGATTTTGTAGTAGGCAAACATGGAGTCGACGTGTCTAGAAAAATCTTCCACATGGAAGAAACCAAAAACTTCTACGAAGAGGAAACCTTATTGGTTACGTGCTCATTAACCTTGCGTTGGATGGTATCCATCTTATCCACCAAAATTTTGGCACTCTCTTTTGCCAAATGACCTCGAATAGCTAACAACCTACACTGGATCCTCTCAAACTCTTCAAAGTATAGAGATTCACTGGCCACACTTGTTGTTGTTCGAACTCAGGCAATTTTACCTTTAATTTGGAGGATAATTCTGTCAATTCATGAGCTAGTAGCACTTGGCTTATTGCTCCATCTAACTCAGCGGTAGTCTTAAGTATAGGGAATTTCTTCCTAGCTAACTCTCTAATTTTCTCCAAGAAAGATGCATCAGCCAAATCCTCATAGATTGGCTCTCTGTTGGGTTCAGTTGCTTCGCGGGTTGTAAAATTTTCCCCAACAGTCTAATGCTTTTCCTTGTTGAGCGTAGTTCTCACCATTGGGCACTTCCCTAACCAGAGGGGTTAAGGAGGGTAGAAGATGGTTTGCAGAAGAGGGTGGTTTAGAGGTTTGTACATTTGAAGAAGTTTGGGGGAAGGTTTGGTTGAGCGGAATAGAAGGTATAATGGATGCACAAGGAAGGGTTTCAGAATGAGAATTTATAGGAGAAGAATGAGTAGAAGGGTTATTTACTGGGGAATGACTTGGAGAAAATGGGTCATGGCTTTTTGTGGGTGAACAAATGTGGATAGGTGAGTTTTGGGTATTGATAGGTGAAGAAGGGATTTGGACAGGAGAATTTACAGTTTATTTTTCAGAATCTACAGGAGTAGAAACTGAGGGATTAGAAGGATTTACAAGAGAAGGTGGGATTTTGGAATTTATAGGAGAAGAGGGGGTAGGAATTTTAGGAACCTCTAGGATAGCTGTTTGACCCAAGGATGGGTCACTTGAGGTTGCTCATTCTGAGTTGAGGATTCCTCAACATGAGAGAAAGAGGGTGTGGAGATGTTGGGTTCTTAGGGATTAGACTCCTCAGGAATAAGGAAGAGGGTGTCTCCAACATCCTCCTGACTACTCACCACCTGTAGATTACGTTGCAGGGGGCCAACTAGTGGCAGAACGCTTACGCTGGATGCTATTGACTTTGGTAAAATACTTCCTGAACCTCAGCTGTAGCATTAAGACTTAGAGTGTCCTCTTCTCTTGACTTCTTGGTCTCGTCCTACTCCTCTAATTCCTCATTTTCTTTGGCGTAAGGACTCATTGGCCATAGCCACATCTTCTGTTTCCTCCGCCAGTTGCTCAGCTTGGATCTTGGCCATCGCTTTTCTTTAGGTGCAGGTCTTGGCCTTCATTTTCCTTCTTTGTCGTTGA
>CATIWQ010535533.1:0-10077 GCA_949673415.1 Euphorbia schlechtendalii
TGGTTCACGTATTGCGAAATAATAAATCATTCACAAAGTGGAAAAATAAACCATCCACAAAATAGTAAGTAAATGCGGAAAGTAAAAGCGAAAAATGGAAATTACAAGGCTTCAAAAATCGGGAGATGCAACCACCCACTAACCTATTAATTACATTTCCCAAAATTTGAAATTACGATACCCGAAGGAAAATTAAAGTCCTAAACATACATCTAACCCTAATCTACCTACATCCACAAAGGTTAGCACAGGGGATAGCACGTATGTTCAATTTTGAATTTGACGAAGCCCGTGTGGCCTAAAAAAAGATCACGATATTGTGTTTGTTATTTTAATAAAAACATTCATTTTATAAAGTGAGGGGTCTGTTATCCGGGAATATATTTTATTCCCTTCGTGGGGGTGTTCTAACATACATCTCCTTTTAATAAAGAAAAAGATGAAGAAGAATTACAATAGTTAAAATAAAATAAAAGAATTGAAAGTCCTAGGTTCACAGAAGAAATCAGAAGAAGAAATTAAACACTAAAAGCACGGGAATTGCAGTTCTAGGAACTCAGAGGCTTACCCTTACTGAACGAATCCACTTCGAAGAAATCCGATCGGTCCTTGAGAAATCCTCCTCATCTTTTTTGTTTAGGTAAAAATGTTGTAGTAGAAAGTCCAAAAATTGTTCGTTTTATTCTTAGAATTCGAAGTCGTTCTAAAAGTTATACTTTTGTCTGATAATTTCAAGATCCTGTTAATCGAAAAAGACCCGACTATTTATAGGAAAATCACAAAAAATCCAAAAATGGAAAGTTTTTTTTTCGGTGAGGGGCCTCGCCAAGAGCGTTGGAGAGGCAGCCTTACCAAACTTGGCGAGGATTGCCTCGCCATCTCTTGGCGAGACCTCGCCACACTCTCGGCGATGCCTCGCCAATGAGGTCGGCCCGGGATGTAGTCTCCCTGGGTTTCCATTTTTGAACTTTTCTTGTATTTTTGTATTTTTTAATTAATATTTTTTTTATTTAGTTAATTAATTTTTTAATTAAATAATTTTATCTAAAACATCCTTCTGAAATAGAGACGAGGAGGATTCCCATTCGGATATGTTAGGATACTCGAAAAATATGTGGTTCAAGGATAAAATCCCAAAAAAGCCATCATCATACAACGCGCGAGCTGGTACAAAATCCCGTGCTCACAACTGCCCCTCGTGTGATAATTGCTGGTTATCCTCGTGTGATAATTGCTGGTTGTATAACCAGTGTTATCACATGAAAGGAGCAGAGGGATAGAGAGAATACCTGATCGGTGTGGTTGGTGATTTCCTGTTCTTAATTGATAAAATAGGCCTTCCTTTCTGGTGGTGTGTCTTCATAAGGTTGTCCATTTCTTTTTTCGGAATCCCTTGGTGCTTGATGCCCCTTTTGTGTGGGTCGACCATTTCTTTCTGCGACATCCCATTAGTGGTAACCGTTTCATTCTTCGGTTGAGGTCATTGTGTGCCCCTTGGAATAATTGGAGATTGATGTCTAAATGCGATCTTTCCTTAATAGGATTGAGGCTTATTCTCTGTGTTAAATCAAGAAGATAATGTTAATCAATATTTCATGATGAATGTTTTAATTGTTTGATTGAGTTTATGCGGAGCAAAAATTTTTACCCCTTCAACCAAAAATTAAAACATTGATAAATGAGTTTGAGGAATATTGGGGTATCCCATGCATCGTTTCGTAGCGTTAGAAGGCTTCTATTGGAAAATAATAATAATAAATAGGTGGGGCCCATTTATTTTCTTTATAAATAGGGCTCCACTTCCTTTATTTTTTTCACTTCTCATATTCTTCATCTCTCTAAAACACTCTCACTCTCCCCCCTCTCTAGAAATCATGTTGTCAAAGGTTGCTAACAGGGCACTCCATCTTACATCTCACCTTGTTCCTCAGCCTACCGATGATCCCGGCATATTTTCCGTTGATATTGACGCCGCATATGGTTTGGCGGCGAGCGATACTATGCTAGGGTTTACCATTACTTCCCCTATAAAGATGTTGGATCCTGATTTTCCAGCCCAACCTCATCTTTCCCAGACCGAGGTATTTCCAATAACATTTTTATTTTCTATTTTTAGTGAAATTTGTTCTGTTTAGGAACTAGATTGGAACCGATCCTTGAATCATGTAGTGGAATTTTAACCTAAAAAAATATAAAAAAGACAAATTCGGGTCCGTTGGAAATTTTTCTAGCGGACAAGGAAATTCGGCGAGGGTCTTAGACCCTCGCGAGGCCTCCTGGCAAGGGTCTTAAGGGACCCTCGCGAGGCTTGTTGGTGAGGCATCAGGGGCTCACCGGATTTTTCCGGCGGTGCCTCTCCGGGTTCTTTTCGTAAAAGAAAAAAAAATATAATTTTATTATATATATATATTTTTTTTGTTTTTTTATGGAAAAAAGATTGGAAAATAATCAAAATTGGAAGTCCAAACGTTTTTCGGATCCGAAAAAAAACTTTGAAGAAAATAATTGTCCAAACGATAATAGGACTTGGGTTCTAAATTTGTTTTAAACCCGAGATTATCCGAGTACCTCTTTGAGAAGCGTGAGAAGTAGAAAGATAAAGTTCAGGATCCAAACTTATTTTGGATTTAAACCATTTTTTGTGTTTTTCTTACCATTTTTTTACGTTTAATTACTAAAAGTGTTTAATTAATTTGTTTTGCAGTCCCCCACGCTACATCCTACTGGTGGGTATTCTACCATCCAAGCGTGGTATGGTCACGCTTCTTCTCACCCCGAGCTATTTCAGGCTATCGAGGCCACCGGCTTTGGTCCCTTAGCCCGATCCTTACGGCCTACCTTATTACCGTATGCTACATTAGTCGCGCTTGCTCAAGGGTGGTGCGACATTTCAGACACCTTCCACCTTCCGATCGGGGAGGTTACCATTACTCCCTCTGATGTTGTAGCGATCACTAGTCTACCCTGGGCTGGTACCATGATCCGGTTCGACGCCTCAAGGCTCCAACTGCTTGCAATCGCGTCAGAGACCTACTCGGCGTTGACCCTAGAGGCCGAGCATTGCATTATAGCATGTTTTTTTACTACTGGACGGGTCAACAGTCTATTTCCATGGTCGAGATTCCTCTGTACGTCCGGTCATTTTTTGTCACCCTACTAAGTGTGACATTTTTCCCGGTCTCGAACAGCGAGATCAACTATGGGCTGATTGAGCCGCTAGCAGATTTGGACAGGGTTAGTGGCCTTAATTGGCCACGGGCGATCTTGGCACAAACTTATTTTACCCTTGACTTAGTCGTTCAGGGTATTTTGCATTCTCTGTGTTGCTTCCCCATGGTTCTTCAGGTATTGTTTGCTTACTTTGTGATTTGTGTGCATCGGTTATTGAGTGATTAACCTTAACTGATCCCTTTATTTTGTAGGCATGGGCTTTTTATCATCGGTTCTTCCCCGCCCCATAGTTTGTTGATGTTCTAGAGGGAGCTCCGTGTATGGCACAGATTTACTCATCATTCATGGGAGATTTTTTGGATTCTGCTAGTTACTATCAGCATCTTTATGCATTGACCCTTGAGTGGGTGATGGACCTTATTTTGATGGATGTAATCATATTTTTATCTTTAAACTTCTTCTAACTTTAACATTCTTTCTTTTCAGGTGGAGCACAACCTGTGGAGGGGTCTCCCAAGCTATCACACGACGAAGGAGATTCAGCGAGACGTGGATCGCAACTGCTTCATCCTTGAGGGGCCCAAGACTCATTAGTAATACCTGGGAGAACGTATTCAGTTCTGGCGGACTAAGTCAGTATCCGAGAGGCGCATTCTGCCTCCACCTCCCACCGGACTATTTTGGGCACATTTGGTGATCACTGATCCCGATGAGCGGGAGGTGCTCTTTGAGGATCATGGTGTGAGGCTCTCCGGGCTGCGTGGTGACTACGAGGCCTTCATTAAGGAGAGACTGCTTCCGCTTCACCCACCGACCCAGGCCGAGGTGGAGCGTCCCCCAGCTCGTGTTAAGGGTCTGAGAGTTGATGATGGTTCCAATGCAGGCGCTAGTGGCACTGGTGTGGATGCCAGGTATGAAATGTGTTGATTGTTTTACCCATGTTGATCCTGTTTCTGACTGTTTTTCTATCTTTGTAAGAATTTACCTGAAAGAGGGTTCGCCTGCCTGATTTGAATGCAGCGACTGGGGACGCGAGTACATCTGCAGGTGTCATAGAGGGGAGGTTCGCGATTCCCCTTGATTCTACATTCTACTTGATGGGTTCCCTGGGAACCTCTCGGTAGGTGCCTCTTCCCCCGAGCTCCCACACATTGGCCTACGACCCTTCCGATACTACTCATATGAGTTTTAGATTACCAGCGATCTTTGGGGGCATCTTGTCGTTCGTTTAGTCACTCCTTTCCTTTTACAAGTCATACGTGAGGATATGGATCGGGTAGCTAGACATTCCTTTGCATTGAGGGACTTGATGATTTCTCAGGATGGGATTACACATGTATGTTGTATTTCTCATCCTCTTATATGCGATGCAGGAAATGTTATTTTTTACATACATGGATGTGATTTTTGTGACATGTTTTATGACTGTAGGATATGGTGACGAGGAGCGTGGAATTCGAGCAACGCTACCAGGAGCTCGATGTTCACTTTCAGTCACTGGAGATCAACCATCAGGGTCTAGATGCTCGCTATCATGGCCTTGAGGTTAGTCACCAGGAGCTGGGAGTTCGTTACCAAATTTTGGAAGCTAGTCACCAGAGTTTGCAGCCTTAGTATCAGGAGTTGCTGCAGCAGAGCAGGCTCGAGCCGAAGTGCGGGCTTCCACCTCGGGTCCTCACCAGCCTCTTACATTTGATATCGATTCCCTACTTGGTGACTCAAATGTTGGGCGACTCTTCACTCTGAAATGGGAAGCTGGTTTTCTTCATTCTCCCCAGCCTCCTCCTATGTCCGGTTCAGCAGATGGTGCTCCCAAAAGACTGGGTGTTGAAGACCTTGAGATATCCACCATGTTACCCCGAGATCCGGTGGTTGGAGATAACGCTTAGGCGGCGCATGCTTAGGAGTTCCCTTTTATCTTTAGTTTTAGATTCCTCTTTTCAAATCAGACTTTTTACATAGCTCTACTTTGTATAATCTTAAAAAGACTTCTGATTTATGAAAGAAAAGGAGATTTTGGCCTTTCGTGGTGCCGGGTCCTCGCATGTGGTGTTTTTTTTATGAATATGCTTGATTGTTTGTGAATGTTTTTTTATATGCATGAATGAATGTTAATGCTAATGTACGTGGTTAATGTGTGTAGGCAACACCGATTTTGAGGAATTTCCTTTAGCTTTCTTCCTTTCTGATGTTGACCCATAATGAGCACCTTAGGGTCTTTCTCCGCACCATTCAGGGACCCGATTGGCGGAGGATCAAGAGTTTTGGCCTGCGGGGTCTTCGGTACCTTGCTTCTAAACCTGTGAATATGGCCTTCATTCATGCTACTCTGAAGTTTTGGGATCCCACCACTCATGTCTTTCGCTTTGCCAACTTCGAGCTTTGTCCCTTGGTCAAGGAGTTTCATGCTATTCTGGGGCTCCCTTTTCCGAAGGAGTCGACGCCAATATCCCTCGCGAGACTGTCCTTCGCCTTTCCTTCTTTCCAGTTTAGAGGAGAGGATAAATTGTAGGGTTTATGGAACCTGGAGTCCAGCGGGCGCTTTTTGTCAGCTCCCCCTGATGTTGGTGGCTTCCGGGTTGAAGCTGTCCTTAGCCAGTGTGAGAATGCACTCAGCAGTCATCTAGATTGGCTTTCAATGGTGACTTTACTTCTTCTAGCGGAATTTGTTTGTGGGGTTGGAGCGATTGCGCCTTTCCGCTTGCTGTCGGTCATTGACCCACTCTCTACAGGCCTTTCTCTTGCAACTTTAGCCTTGGCTGAGAGTTTGGTCCACTTAAACACTACTTCGGTGAATCAGGACTTAGTAGGAGACCATTTTGCTTTACTAGAGGTAATTCTCTTTCCTCATCTCTTTCTTTCATGATTTTTGTTATTTGTTCAAATGAATGGGTTAACGTAGGCATGGCTGTTGAAGAAGCTTCGCTTGACTGCTGATCCACGCTTAGGGAAGGCTCGATACCTCCCTTCGTATTATGGTCCTAGAGGCTTCACCAGGAAGGACCATCATTCGCTAAGTGAAGGAGCTTGGGTCAAGATTCTGGGCTCCTACCGATCTTCTGAGGTTCGTTAGCTCAACCCTTGGTTGGAGATTCCGTTTGTGGTTACCGACGTCCATGATTTTTGTGTTTTGCTGATGGGGCTGTTTGGCATTACGTCCTATTTCCCTTCTCGTTTATGCAGGCAGTACAGGCGCCAACAACAAGTTCCTCAGTCTCTATGCTCGACTCGTTTCCACGACTTCGGTCCTGACACTCCTGATGCTATGCGGAGGCTCTGGGCGCACTCTCGGGTCGTTATACTAGATTAAACTACCCCAGAGACCACCAACACTGACGAATTCTACCATGGATGGATTGGTGAGATCAAGGTTCTCCCCGATGCTGATCAGCACTTTATGGTATCTCGTGAGTGGGAGAGGGATGAAGATGGTTTGGACCCCCTTCCCCATACTTCGAGGAAGCGTGCACGGTGGAGTAACTGGAACCCTTAGATCTTATTTATTTTCGTCATTTATTTTCTGACTTGTGTTTTTGACTTATTCTTGGATTATAAAATTTTGTCGAAATTTATTTACTTGCGATATTCTGTATGCACACTATTCATATAAGCATAAACATAAATCTTTGCAAATATAATACATTTCATTGAACGACTTTAAAAGGGTACAAGTTTTCTAATGATTTGAGTCTTACCGCCAGTTAACCTAAAGTAGGTTTTCTAACTCACGGTCCCTCTATTCCTCACCTTGTCCTAATTTTTGCCTGAGTCGCCCATCACGGGTTTTCAACTCAGCAGACATTTTTGGTTTTTATACAAGAATGGTCCTAATTGTTGCCCAGGTAGCCAAGTGCCATCAGGCGAACTGGTTTTTCTCTCTTTTTTGGTGTACAGTTTTTGTAAATTTATTTCTTTTGCTTTTACACGTGGTAACGCTTGAGCTTATCTTGATTGATTGGATTGACGAACTCGTTTCCATCCATGTCCATGATCTTGGCAGCTCCTTTGTTCAAGATTTTCTTAATGACATAAGGGCCTTGCCAGTTTGGGAGAAACTCTCCCCGTTGGTCCACATTTGAGGGTCTCATTTGTTTCAGAACCAAGTCTCCTGCTTTTAACGGTTGGCTTCTGGCCTTAACTCGACTGTTGTATGCCCTAGCCATGCGTTGTTGGTACATCTGCAAATGATCCAGTGCCTTTAACCGCTGTTCGTCAATCATGTTCAGCTGTTCAAATCTGGCCTTTGCCCATTCTGAATCTTCTAATCTTGCCTCCAGTGCTACTCGAAGCGATTTCACTTCCATTTCCACTGGTAAAACTGCTTCCATCCCATACACTAATGAGAAAGGGGTTTGATTGGTTAGAGTTTTGACAATCGTTCTGTATCCCCATAGTGCGAATGGTAACTTATCAGCCCAATCCCTATAAGTAACGACCATCTTGCTCAGGATTTTCCTAATCGCCTTATTGGCTGCTTCTATTGGCCCATTAGCCTGTGGCCTGTATGGTGATGACTGGTGGTGCTCGATCCCATATTTCCTCATTAGGTTTGATGTGGCTCCTTGGAACTGAACTCTATTATCCGATACAATGTGATGTGGGATGCCATATCGGGCGAATATATGCTTTTCAATGAACTTGGTCATCTTCTTAGCATTGATGTTGGTGTAGGATTCAACTTCCACCCATTTTGAAAAGTAGTGGACTACTACTATAATGAATTGATGTCCATTAGTTGAGTTTGGCCGAATCTCGCCAATAATGTCGATGCCCCACACTGAGAATGGCCAAGGAGTATATAAGCTATGGAGCTCGGATGGGGGTAGATGGCTAATGTCACCGTATATCTGGCATTCGTGGCACTTTCGTACTTCCTATACGCAGTCTGTGACCATTATTATCCAATAATATCCCTAGCGCTGTATTTTCTTAGCCAGTGCTATCCCCTTCATGTGTGGACCGTAGTCTTCCGCGTGCATTTGTCTCATTACCATCAGTGCCTCCTAATCTATAAGACATCTCAATGGCATTCCTTCTAATGTTCGCTTGAACAGGTCCCCATCTACGAGATAGAACTGAGTCGCTAATCATCCTAATGAGGTTCTTTTAGAGTCTGTTGCTCCTTGTGGGTATTCCCTGGTCTGTAAAAATTTGACGATGTCGAAGGACCAATTCCCAATAGCTTATTGATCCTCTGTTTCCACTAGGCGACTGTGAGTGGCCGACACGGAGCGATGGGCTGAGAGCGCGCGGTTTCATAGGCACGGTCCACCGGGGTGCTTGAAAAAGAGAAAAGCACCGGGTCGGGGACCCGAGAAAAAGGTTGAAAGAGAAAAAGGTGAAAAATGTTTAAGATCGGTTCGAACCCGAATCCGCTGTCTCTCAGTGTGGAGTCGCCACCTGGATTAGCTCTTTCCAGGAATTAGAGTCCTGTCAAGCTTAATGTCCGGGAGATGGCCCACCCATACACAGAGATTCAGGTCCGGGATAAGTTGCTTATTTCTTAAGTGATCACACTATATTACATCTAAAGAAAACCGTATTTTCTTAATTATGCATATTCGCACTTAGGTCATTTTTGAAGTTTATATGCATGATTCACGTATTGCGAAATAATAAATCATTCACAAAGCAGAATAATAAACCATCCACAAAATAGTAAGTAAATGCGGAAAGTAAAAAAGAGAAAAGAAAAATTACAAGGCTTTCAAAAATCGGGGGATGCAACCGCCCATGACCCTATTAATTACATTTCCCGTAAAAATATGTACAATACCCGAAGGAAAAATAAAAACCTAAACATACATCTAACCTGCATCCACAAATGTTAGCACAGGGGATATACCACGTATGTTCGATTTGATTTTATCGAGGCCCGCGTGGCCTAATTAAAACATCGACGATTTTAAAATAGTTAATTTAAATAAAAATAGTTCATTTTTATTTACACGTATGTTGGTCAATTTTATTAATGAAAATGATCGCATGGCAATACGTGAGGTCTGTTATCCGGGAATATATTTTATTCCCTTCGTGGGGGTATTCTAATACAAAACTAAATAAATAAATAATAAAATAAATAAAAGGAAGAAGAAGAGAATTACAATATTTACAATAAAATAAAATAATTCCTGGGTTCACATGTAGAAAGAAAAAGAAAAGGAGAAACACAAAATAAGCAGCTCTAGGAACTCAAAGGCTTTACACTTTTGGTGTGAATCCACATCGACGTGTCCATTCAATCACCGGGAGCGTTCCTTGTTCGTTTTTGTAGTTATGGTGATTTAACGTGAAAAAGTAATTGTTTGGTTGGAAAATAAAGTGTTTATTTATCCAAAAGATAATCAGACTCAGGTTCTAAATTTGTTTTAGATCCGAGAATATCTGAGGATATCCAAAGAAAAGTAGATAAAAAAACTATTTGAAAATAATTAAAATTTAGAGTCCAAACATCTTTTGGATCCGAAAATATTTGAAGAAAATATTTATCCAAAAGATAATTAGACTCGGGTTCTAAATTTGTTTTAGACCCAAGAATATCTAAGGATTTTTTAGAAGTGTAGGAAGAAGAATTTTTTGAAAACAATCAAGATTTGAGATCAAAATGGGTTTTGGATCTAAATTATTAAAGAAAATATTTTTGGTTTTTTTCTCGTTGTCTTTTTATCTGAAAATCTAATTTTTTTGTCTAAATTTTCGAGCCCCCTTCAATCCAAAAAAATCCCGAATTTATAGAAATTTGGGATAAAATTTTAACCGAGCTCGCCAAATTGTCGGCGAGCCCTCGCTGAGGTCTTAGTGAGGCCTCGCTGAGACTCTCAGCGAGGGGCCTCGCTGAGTCTCGGCGAGGAGGCCCAAAGAAATTCTTTGGGCAATTTGATGATTATGTTTTTTTTAATATATATA
>CATIWQ010535640.1:0-10182 GCA_949673415.1 Euphorbia schlechtendalii
ATTTTAAGAGTAGTTTTGGGGTTAACAATATCATGTATAATCACTGGATCTGTGATATAACGCTGTTTAGTGAGCCAACATTTTTAGAATGGTAACTTGCTAAATGTGGCTATGTGAGAGCGACCCGTACTAAGCATAGTATTGACATTGTCCAGGTTTATATAATTGTCTTAATTCTTTTGCGCTAGGTTTAGAAAAGTTATTTCATGTGTTGCTCTGCGACGAATCATTGAACATCTGAGTGTTTTGAACCGAGTTTGTTAGATTAGTTTAGTGAATCTTAACATCTTTGTTGAACTTGCATGTTTTCTCTGCTATACTTGTTCATTGGGAAAATCTCTATATTTAGATTCTCCAGTCTTCCACATCTATATTTACTCATTTCTCATTCTAATCTTCCTATCTAAAACCTCTAATCTATTTTTATTTTATTTACTTTGTTTTCCCTTGTTGATCTTTAGACTTAGTTCCTTCCCTGTGGGTTCGATATCTTTTAAAACTACATCGCAACTGTATACTTGTAGTTATCTTCATTTTTTAATTTGATAAGAGGTACTGACAATACCTGTATTTTACGTGAACAAGTTTTTGGCACTATTATTGAGGATAAGCCTTTCGAAATGAGTGTAGCCAAATCTTGCAAAACAAGTTATTAAACTTATCAGTAGAAAACTGGTGAACACAAGCCACCCATGATAGATCTCATCGCTGTCAGTGGTCTCTGGGGTAGTGTAATCCAACGTAACAACTCTAGCACGCGCCCAAAGCCTTCGTATAGCATTAGGTGTGTCAAGATAAAAGTCATGGGAATGAGTTGAGCATAGGAGCCTAGGAACTCGTTGCTGACGTCCATACTGCCTACATAGGCGGGAAGGAGAATAGGAGGTGACACCAAATAACCCCATCAGCAATACACCAGAATCAAGAACGTTTATAGCTATAAATGGAATATCCAACCAAGGGCTGAGCCAGCGAACCTCGGAAGCTCGATAGGATCCTAGAATCTCAATCCAAGCCTCTTTACTCAGTGAGTGATAGTCCTTCCTAACAAAACCCCTAGGACCATAATGCAAAGGAAGGTACCGAGCCTTCACCAAGCGAGGATTGGCGGTCAAGCGAAGCTTCTCCAACAACCACACCTGCTCGAATTTTGTTTAAATAAGCAGTGAAAATCACAAAGATAAAGGAGTAAAAAGGAAAATTACCTCAAGTAAGGTAAAGTGATCTCCCACTAAGTCCGGGTTCACTGAAGCAGCATCTAGGTGAACCAAGCTCTCAGCTAAAGCCAAAGCCACCGGAGAAAGGCCTACTATAGAGAGTGGGTCATTGACCGACAACAAGCAAAATGGGGCAACTGCTCTAACCCCACAAACAAACTCAGCCAGAAGAAGTAGAGCTACCATTGAGGTCCACGCGAGATGAGTGTTGGGTGTAGTCTCGCACCAGCTAAGGATGGCATCAACCCGGAAACCACCAGCTTTAAGGGGAGCTGATAAAAAGCATCTACTGGACTCTAAGTTCCACAAGCCTCTCAACTTATCCTCACCTCCAAATTGGAAAGAAGGAAAGGTGAAAGAAAGCCTCATGGGGAATGGTGGAGTCGAATTCTTCGGAATGGGAAGCCCCAGGATAGCATGGTACTCCTCGACCAAGGGGCAAAGCTCAAAGTCAACAAAGCGGAAGATATGAGTGGTAGGGTCCCAGAACTTCAGGGCAGCACGAATGAAGGCCGTATTCACAAGCCTGGAAGCAAAATATTGAAGACCTCGCAACCCAAAGCTCTCAAGCTTTCGCCAATTGGGCCCCCGAAAGGTGAGAAGAAAGGCCCTAAGACGTTCGTTATAAGTCTACATCAGCGAGAAAAGAGCTAAAGGAAATCCCTCAAGACCGGTGTTGCCTACACACATTAACCACATACATTAGATTAACATACTCATTCATTCATGCATACACGTAGAAACATCCACAAACAAACAACCATCAAAGATGCAACAAGTAAGGACCTGGCACACAGCGGCCAAAGTCCCCTACTCTTTTCATAGAATCAAAGTTTTTTTGAAATGCTACAAGGGAAGCTATCTAAAAGATCCAGTTTGAAAAAAAAAGAAAATAAAGCTAAAGCTAAATAAGAGCTTCTAAGCAAGCATCGCCTATGCATCATCTCCACCCATCGGATCTCGGGGCGCCATAGTGGATATCTCGAAATCCTCGGGACATAGGCTCCCGGAAGCACCATCAACCGGACTAGATGCAGGAGTAGGTTATGGAGCATAGAGAAAGCTGACATCCCAATCAAGAGTAAGCAATGGCCTAATTTCTGGCTCACCGAGTAGAGCGTCGAAGTCAAACTCAAGGAAATGGGCAAAACTTGAGGTAACAGCTCGCTCATCTACTCAAGCCCGATCGGCTGCGGCATTCTACCATAACAACTCCTGATGTTGGGCCTCCAAGCTTTGATAACGAGCGTCCAAACTCTGTTAAAGAGCACCCAACTCCTTTGATTAATATCTAAGCCACGGTAACGAGAATCTAGGTCCTGGTGATGAATGTCCAAAGCTTGGAAACGACCGTCGAGCTCCCGGTAGAGCTGTTCATACTCATTGCTCCTCGCCGCCATCAGATACAATCATACAAACATACAATGAAAATCATGTCCATATACATAAAAACATAACATTTCATGCAAAGCCAAGCATATGACAGGTGGAGAAAAGGAACATACGCGTGTGACTCCATCCTACTGAATCATCATATCCCTCAACGAGAGGGAATTTCTGGCCCCTCTATCCATCTCCTCACGTGCAACTTGTAAAAGGAAGAATCAAATGTCAGATACCCCCGAAACCGCTGCACTATGGTCGAAGACAAGATGTTTAATCAAAGACTCACATGGGTGGCGTTAAAAGGGCCATAGGCTAATGTGTGATAGCTTTGTGGGAGAGGCATCTGTTGCACGGTCCCTGTAAAACCCATCAAATAAAAAGATGAATCAAGGGGATCGTGAACCTTCCCTTAATAACCTGGAAGAAGACATGCTCACTCCCCCGACCTAAGCATTTAAATTGAGAACATGAACCCTCTTTCAGGCGGCCTCCTACAAGGACAGACAAAAGGTCAGAAGCACAGTCAATATAAAAAAAATAATTAACATAGCTCATACCCAACAGCCTACACTGGTGCCATTGGCACCCGTACCAGAACCATCAACTCCCAGACTCCCGCCTCGTGTAAGAGGTCACACTGCTTCGGGCTGAGTTGGTGGATGAAGTGGGAGCAGCCTCTCCTAAATGAATGCCTCATAATCATCACGCCGGTTGGAGAGCCTCGCTCCGTGCTCCTCGAAGAATAGCTACGTCTCCTCGGGGTCGGTGATCACCAGGTGTGCCCAGAATAGTCTAGTGGGAGGCGTAGGAGGGATGCGTCTCTCAAACACTAGCTTAGTCCCCCAAAATTGGATATGCTCACCCAGGTACCACTCGTTGATCTTGGGTCCCTTCAAAATAAAGCGACAACGATCCACCTCCCTCCTGATCTCCTTTACCATATGATAGCTAGGGAGTCCCCTCCAAGGGTTGCGATCCACATAAAAACTAGCAAAGTCAAATTCAAGGTGAGTTTTGGGTAAAAGATGAATGTAGTCCTATCCACCAAAATAGGATCCTCACCTGATCAAGCATCAGATCACAGAGATACTGGTAATAGCCTGTGGTGTCCAACATATCTCCCTCAAAAGCCAAAAAACTAGGCCATGCAAGGGGAATCATCGGGAGTGGAGGCGAACCGCGGGGGCGAGGAGGAAGCCGTAAAAGAAAGCTCAGGCCTACATGATCAAAAAGTCAGTCAATGTAAATGAAAATAAATGATATTAACTAACAAAAAGAGAACAAACCGTACCTAAAGAACCATGGGGAAACATCGAAGTGACCTCAAATGAGCTCTCATGACCAGATCAAGAGTAAAATAGATCTGGGCTAAGATCGCCCAGGGCTAGTTAAGGTAGCTAACGCTGTCTAGATCCGCCAAAGGCTTAATCAACCCTTAGTTGATCTCGCTATTCGAGACTAGATTGAAAGTCACACTCAGTAGGGTGATAAAAAAGGAGCGAACGTATAATGGAACCTCAGCCTCTGAAATAGATCGTCGATCGGTCCAATACTCGACTAGCATGCTAAAACGCAATGCCTAACCTCTCAGGTCAACTTCAAGCAAATCTCTGACGTGATGACAAGTGGTAGGAGCCTTGAAGAACCACTCCAAGAAAGCATCAAATTAATCACAGTACTAATACAGGGCAAACCGATGATAGCTACTACATCAAACGGGGTGATAATGACCTCCTTGATCGAAAGATGAAAAGTGTGTGAGATGTCACTCCACCTCTGTACCAATGCAATATATATCGCATACGCCAATAATGTAGGCCTCAAAGATTGGGCCAGATTACCAAACCCAATGGCCTCGATGGCCTGAACAAGCTTAGGTCGAGAGGAAGCATGTAGCTACCAAGTCTGGATGGTAGAATACCTGCCTGTGTGGCAAAGTGCAAGGACTACAAATAAAGTCAAATAATATGCATTTCGAAATTAAAAGCAAAATATACACAAGAAAAAAATATTTTTATTAACAACCACGGAGACCCCGAGGGGCATCGCCCGGAAAATTCCGACGAGCCCCTGGGGCCTCGCCAGACATTATGGCGAGGACCCTAGGGGGCCTCGCTAGAAATTTTGGTGGGCCCTTTCGGGACCTCGCCAGAATTTGTCTGCCGAAAATTTTTCCGGCGGACCCTGATTTGACTTTTCTAACATTGTTTTGTACTTTTCTAGACTAAAATTGCGCGACATGGTTCAATTTTCAATTCAATTCTTTTCCTTAAACAACATAAAGGTGAATAAATCCATAAAAATAAAAAAACAAATAAGAATGTTTTTTTTGTAAATACCTCGATCCGAGAGAGATGGAGCTGGGCCGAAAAGTCGGGATCCAACGTCTCTATAAGAGTGGTAGGAGTGAAACCCAGCATGGTGTCCCTCGCACTCAAGCCATATGTGACATCAATATCGATAGAGAAAATGCTAGCCTGATCAGTAGGCTAAGGACTAAGACTGGAGGGGAACCAGAGCTGCCTGCCGGCGACTTTCAACAACATCTTTTATAGACAGAAGGAGGAGGGAAAGTATTTAGAGAGAGAGAGAGAGAGAGAGAGTAAAAGTGAGAAGTGAGAAAATAAAGAGAAAAGAGTTATATTTATAAAGAAAACAGGTGGGCCCTATTTATATTTTCTAATAAAGGTCCCACCTATTTACATTTTCCAATAAAAGCCTTCTAACACAATGGAGCAATGCACGAAACATCCCCGATATTTCCCTAGCTCATTAAATCTATTTATTTCTCAATGTTTTAATTTTTTGATTGAATGGGTAAAAAAATTTTCTTCACATAAACTCCATCAAATAATTAAAACATTCATTATGCAATATATTAACATTATACTTTCTCTAATTTGTCATAGGAAACAACTCAATTTCCTACTAAGGAAATGTAACTGAAGAAGGAAACAGGAATCTAATGCAATTTGCCTTTGAAATGGATTCAAGCAACCTACTCTAGCAATTCAACCAAGCAAAGGCAACTGGAGGTCAACCCACTTGGGGCACATAATGACCATATCGGACCCACCCACAAGGGTCATTGAACATCAAGGGACTCCGAAGAAAGAAATGGATAACCCATAAAAATACGACACCCAAAAAGAAGGCCCATGTCATCACCGATCGAAAACAAAGAAGTCACCAACCACACCAGTCAGGTATTTCATTGATCCCTTCGCTCTTTTCATATGATCATACTAGCTATTTAACCAGCAACGATCACAAGAGGGGTAGTTGTGAGCATGGGATTTTGTACCAGCTCACTCGTTCGATGATGATGGCTTTTCAAGATTTTATCGTTGAATCACACAATTCTCGATTATCTAGATATCTTCAAATGAGAGTCTTCCTCGTCTCTGAATTAAAAGGACTTTTGAATAAAATTAATTATTTTTCTTTTTAGTTCAAAAAATTAATTAAAAATACAAAAAATATAAAAATGCATAAAAAATACGAAAAAAAACGGAAAACCATGGAAAACCGAAATCGGGAACCTGCCTTGCCAGACTTTCTGGCGAGGCTCAGATAGTCTAGCAAGGCTCGCCAGAAACCAGACTTTTTCTGGCAAGGCCCGCCAGAATTTCTGGCCAGCCTCGCCAGAATTTACTACTTTTTTGGATTTTCAGGATTTTCCTATAAATAGTTGGGAAATTTTCGGTATTGAGGACCGAGAAAAATTTTCAGAGAAAAATATAGTTTTCAGAACTGCAACCAATTTTGGAAATCAAACAAGTATTTTCAGAATTCACGCTTCATTTTCAACAACTTAAACTAAAAGACGACGATGACTTCTTTCTAAGGTTGAACAGATATTGTCGAAGTGGATTTGTTCTACAAGGGTAAGCCTTTGAGTTCCTAGAACTGCTGATTCCGTGCTCATTGTCTACTGTTTCTTCTTCTGATTTTATGTGTGGACCTATGACTTTTATTATTCTATTTTTTATTCTAAATGTTGTAATTTTCTTTCTTCATCTGTAATTTCTTTATTAATGAAGATACATGCTAGAATACCCCCATGAAGGGAATAAAAATATATTCCCGGATAACATCCCTCACCATTTTACCAGGAAAGCAATTTCATTAATTAAAATGAGCAACCGAAGTGTTAATAAAATGAATCATTTTGTTTCCAATAACAAATCCATTATCGTGATTTTTTTAATAGGTCACACGGGCCTCATTAATGTCAAAATCGAGCATATGTGTAATATACCATGTGTTAATCTTTGTGGATGCATGTAGATTAGGATTAGATGTATGCCAAGGATTTTATTTTCCTTCGGGTATCGCATTTTAATTATTTTTTTGGGAAATGTAATTAATAGATTAGGCGGGTGGTTGCATCCCCCGAGGTTTTGTAATTTTTAATCTTTACTTTTCCGCATTTACTTTCCACATTTATTTACTGCTTTATGGATGGATTTACAGCTTTCAAATATACGTGAATCATGCATAATAACTCAAAAAATGACCTAAGTGCGAATATGCACAATTAAGTAATACGGTTTTCTATAGATGTAATATAATGTAATCCAATAAGAAATAAGCAACTTATCCCGGACTCGAATCTCTATGTCTTAGTGGGCCGTTCCCCGAATGTTAACCCTCACAAAACTCCAATTCATGGAAAGAGCTAATCTAGGTGGCGACTCTACACTAAGAGATGGTGGATTCAGGTTTGACCAATCTAAAATGTTTTCACTTTCTCAATCAAACTTTTTCCAGGTCCACGACCCGGTACGAATTTATTTTTAAACACCCCGGTGGACCGCGCCTCTCATTTCCGCGCACTCTCAGCCCATCGCTCCGTGTCGTCCGCTCACAAAAATACTAGTGGATTAAAGCTCCGAAAGTAATATGGGGGCTAGAGGTTGACTAGGGGTCAAACCGTGATAAAATTTTAGGTGTACTCTATCCTTATATATCTTTTACTGCCTAAATAGTATTTGCGCTCGTACATCATCTTTCATTTTCTTATATCTACTTGAAAACCATCATGAGTTGAGTAAGCATACTCAGCACAGTTTGAAGGTAAACTAAGTCACCTCAAGCTGAGTAGTTTACAGTTTTTAAACAAAAAATTGCACTCAATTTCATTCACTCAAAGCGCATCTAAAATAACTTGACAATAAATTTAAAATTGAAAAAGAACAAGTAAATCTGCATTCACCCCTTTACACGATTATTAAGGCTAAAGCTGACCAACATAAAATATTTCAGAAATTAGAGAATAAAAAATGGATTAGTTTGAGATAGATGAATGTTTTGGGATCACATACAAATCATTTTGAGTGTTTTTTGAAATAATAAAAAAAAACCCTTTAGTTTTTTGGAACTAATAAAACTCAATTAGTTATCAAAACCAAGATAAATTGCAAATCCAAATTCTCTATTCTTTCATTTCAAATTATAATCTGATTTATGCCTTATTACCTATCTTTTCCTCCTTTATGTTAGGAGAAAATAAAAGTTATTACAATTAAATAAAAAGATCATTAAAACTAAGAGTTACAAATAGTAGCACTTCCTAGATATTAAACCTGCACTAATTAGATTTTAAAAGCAACATAACAATGAAAATTAAAACACATTAATAAAATAACTTAATGGAAATAAAAGCAAAGTACGATAAATTTTCCAAACAACCCCATACGTATAATTAGAACAAATGTTATTCAAATAAGAATTAAGCATGTTTTTTTACTAGTTGATGACTTACTTCAGATGGGCTTCGAGAAGGGTACGCCGATAAATGCTTAAGCATACCAAATTACTATGAATTTAAACCGAATTTTCCACAAGTCCGTATTTGAATTATGAAAATGTTTCTACATTATTCAACCTTATTTTCCACCTGAATATTTCTTCATCAGTTGATGTTAAGTTGAAATGGTTATTAAAATTTAAAGTTAAATGTTTGCGGGATTTACAATACACTAAATTTCAATCATTTAAGTTTAAAAGATTATTGAAACTGCTTCAAATTTATAATCTTACAAATTTCAACTTTGAAGAATCTTAGTCATCCAAACAATAACTCAACGTAAACTTTGTTGGTGTTCTAGAACTTTTCAACACCTACCTTTTTGCATTTGTTGGCATTGACTATTAAATATTTGCTGTTTTGGAAACAATAAGTTAATAGTAACAACAAATAACACCGACACAAAGAATAATATAGTTAAACCAAACATGTCATTTATTTATTTTATTTTTCTAGCACTCTTCAAACATTGATCAAAACTTGAAGTTGAACGCAAAAGCTTGACCGGACCTTGAAGGTTATCAGAATCAAGATCTTGATATTTTGAAATAATATGTTGAAAGGACTCGAAAAAAAGAAACTTAATAGGAACTTCGTATCTTTCAGCTTCTTCTCCAACATATATAATATAGCTACATATCCTTTTCGAGGCCTTTTCGATTTTTCTTCTTTCGAGTTTTCGGCTTCTACAGGAGGGCTGGTAATAGATTTTTGGTTCTCTTTCTTGTAGGCTCAACATTTTCATTAATGGATACATTTTACCTATGATCTCGTACAATAGGTACTTATTTTTTAGACTGTTTTGATTGTTTCCTCTCGTAAAGAAAAATTATGAAAATCATATGTTTTATGTACGAGAGGTTGATAGAGTAAACTTTTAGATATGATTAGTTTTTTGGGAATTATCAAATTTGGCCTGTTTTGTCACAGTGTTTCGGTCCAAGTTTTGGCCCATTGCATTTTTGTTTCAAAACTAATCAAAAATTTTTTTTGCTTACGTTCCGTTTGTCTTTCTTTTTTCTATACGTGCTTCCTAAACAAACTTTTCACGTTCTCCATAACTGACTTACTTTTCCATTATCATCCTCTTTATTCCTTTCTCTTTTGCTATCGTTCTTCTGCGATTTTACTTGCTTTTTCATGCGATTTGAAGTTTTAACCTAATGTCGGTATTTTTATTGTTGATTTTCTCCTTCCGACGGTAAGCATTTTTTGATTTTTGTTGATCTTCTATTTTTTGTTCTTCTCTACATACGTATTCCCCTTCTCTTTGTTTTTTCGTTTTACATTTATGTTTTCTTCTTGTTGATTATAGATATGGCACCTAAAAAAGCTTTGTCCTAGTCAAAAAGTCATGCTGTTTCAAAGAAAGCTTCTAAATCAGTGAAGTCTGCTTCAAATCCTTCCAAGGCTAGACCATCCAATGAAATAGGGGAGGCACCTGCACTTGAGGTATTTTTTTCATTTTTTCAAATTGTTCCTTGTGTTTTCTATTTTTGTGCTTGTTTTCTATTTTTTGTGTTTTTAATTTGTACTTTAAATCTGTTATATATCTATTATTTTTACATGGTTTTTGTGCTTGTTGTTACAAATTTTGTTGTTGTTAGCTTCTTTCTTTTCTATAACATGATTTATGTTATCTTTAGTTACAATTAAGGTCTAATATAGTATTTAACTAGTGCCAATTTATTTGGTTGTGAACTGATATTTGGTAGTGTACTGGTATTTATCTAGTTTTTAGTGTATTTTATAGTGTTAAACTTTTTT
>CATIWQ010535732.1:0-10914 GCA_949673415.1 Euphorbia schlechtendalii
CCCCGTGGATTAGTCTGGCCCTAAAAAGCCAGGATACCACGTTATATGCGTTGTTCTTTGTGTATGGTTTATATTTCTGTATTGTGATTGTGTACCATATCCGGTTAAACTTGTTTGATCTTGCTTCCGCCGCGTAACAGTGGCTACAAGTAAAAGCAATAAAACTTTGGGAAATTTATTTTGCAATTCTATTCGTCAATTTCTTAACATGCAGAGTAAATGAAGTTTTTGTTGACTTTATTAACCCCTCACTTCACATATTTGCATCGCTGGTACTACGGTTTACATAAAATACTAGTTTTTTCTCTGAATGTAAGTTGCACAATCGATAAAACACGTTGACAACATATATTTATGTTAATATTAAGGTGATACATAGAATAAACACAATAATGCCATGCAACCACTATAAATGTGTGTTCAAAAAATGTAAAAGGATTTAAATAATAATTACTACCCAGATCTAATCCAATAACTCAAATTAAAATAATTTAAAGTGGAGTTCTAAACCACTTTAAAACTGAACCATTGGATTTAAATTCAGGGGCTCATATTTCAAGTATCCGCTATAAGAACTCTAATATGTAATTACACATTTCAAGTTTGCAGAACGGAATTAATCTAGAAAAATTAATTAAAACAAGCCAAAAAATCCCATTGATTAAATACCAATATTCACTAAGCATTTCAAATATGAGAACTTAAATTCAGCACCATACTATGGACCCGGCTTGAGGTGACCACCGCGAATAACAAAGCTTTCACCGCCGCCACCACCATCACCGTGACTGCCGCCTTTAACATGTCCATTTTCCGGCATGTTAGGCTTGTTATGCAATCTTGCATCTCCCTTTCCGGTATGCAATCTTGCATCTCCCTTTCCGGCAGGCCTAAATCCCTTATCAAACCCAAATTCAAGGTCCACTCCACCTAACTGATCTCTTTCTCCTCCCTTCATTTTCTCTCTTTCGAGTAGGCGAAAGTTCGGGTTTTGCTGGCTTTGCTTATTGCTGGCCACTTCTGCTGGCGGTTTCTTACTGCCTTTACCACCACCGGCTTTATGCTTATTGCACAGCCTACCGAGGCAGCAAGCAATAGCCGAAACAACAATGATCACAGCAAGAACTACAAAAACTGCTCCGAATGATCCGTTTGAGTGGGAATCGGTCGCGGTTGGAGCTGGCAGCTGACCCGAAACGGTGTTCGGGTAAACAAGAACTGCCTGTTGTTGTTGTTGTTGCTGCTGCGGTTGGTTGTTCATATCTTGAAAAGATGAAACTTGGGCTTTGTGTTTGTGTTTTAGGGTTTTAATTAGGATTTGAGATGATAATAAGTGAAAGAATTGGTAATTCTTTGAGTGTAAATAAAGGGAGAGATTGTTTTGATGGAGGCGAATTGCCTAATGATGAAGTTATGCTTATATTAAGTCATATTTGAGTTTCAAAATATATGTGTTGTTACTTTTGGCATTCAATAAAGAGAAGGGCTTTAATTTTGCTTTAATAAAAGAGATAATATCATATTTATAGATATATACTTAGTTTTCTTTAGATTATATAGTTTACACAAAAGAGATAATTGGGAATTATGATGTCTTGAAATTAGAGAAAGTAAGATTTTGGAGTTTTAAATTGAGAATTGAACATAATTGTGTCGATGATTTTATATAGTTGAGAGAGTGATAGTGAGCCAAGGTTTTGCCCATTAATAGATAACTTCCAACAAGTGGGGTGAGACTATGTAATTTGTCTTGGTGGGTTTTTTAGATATGCTTGTTCTATCAAACTCTAATCATGAACAAATAAAAGCTGAAAAACATAATTAAGGGTTTAACACTTGAAAAAGTGTATGAAAATCACACTAAGATTGGATATGAAAAAAGAAAAAGAAAAAGAAGAAAACAACATCTATACTGCCAAAACTCTTGCTTCCAGTAAAATTGTTGGTCCAAATTTGCACAAACTTTAGAAAATGGGATTCATCTTTGGGATCTGCGAACATTTTCTTTTTGACTGGAATTTGTGAACATTTTATTTATGCTATTCCTCAAATTTCCACCAAGCACAAAATTAACTACAGTAATTAATTAATTCATTCTAATTAAGTGATCAATTAGCTTATAGATGGAGCTCGATCTTAGCGGACAGGAGCAATCGTCCTCGACAGCCAAAAGAATATCGATCGTAAATACAAAATATTTTGACGGTTGACTCCTTAATTAATTATACACTTCTTCTTCATCATAACTTCATTCTCACGCGAGTCACGTTCTGATTTTGCATTGAGTTTCTTTCTCCAGTTTAATTGTATTAATTAGGCACAAAAAATGATTCAAGCTACACCTTCACGTGTAATTACTTTTTAAGTAGACTCAAACTTATTACATATGTGGAATTGAAGAAGCATGATTTTTAATTTATAATGGGGTGTCACAGTATCAAATGGGGCGGAGCACTTTGACTTCGATATGATCCCCTTTCACCTCTTTGCCGGCATGGTGACTCCACAAAATATACGAGGAATTTTACGATTTTCGGTGGCTTCGTAAAATTTCTTCATTAATTTGCCTAATTGAAAGAATGGTAATTAAACCATACATGCAAAGAAAGTTATAGATTTTATTGCTTTTACAAAAGTGAGGGAATCCACTTTACCATTTTGTTAGATTTTATTTTTGTTTTTATCATTTTTATGTTGACTTAGTTTTCCCTTTAAACTACATTATCTCTCCTATTTAATTTGAATTTTACAACTTCTAACCCTCGTATCTCACAAACTGCCGACTTTTTGAATCGACGTTTTGAAATATTTTGTTCGTCTTAATTTTATCTATAAAATGACATGCACTTTGAATTTTTCGAAAAAATAAAATAATTATCGTAATCTTATAAATAGTATAATAACTATATAGTATAAAAACAATTTTTCATGAACGCGTTATACATTATATAAGAATGATATAATATATTTTAAAAAAGACTATATAAAATACATTATATCACTCTTCTATCATGTATAACGTCTTCATGAAAAAAGTAGTAAAAATGAGCATTATACAACTATTATATTATGTATAAGATTACGATAAATTATTTTTTTATTAAAAATTTTATTGTAAGCATAACCACTATTATACTATGTATAAGGGCTTTCATACTAGGTTTAAGGTCTTCATGACATATGTTTATGGGGAAATCAGTATTGTTATGAACATAAAAGAGAAAAATAGACTATATAAATACACTATACAACTTTATACTATGTAGTATGTATAACGCCTTCATGAAAAGGCAATAAAAAAGACATTATACCACAATTATACATTGTATAAGATTGTGAAATTATATTTTTTTTAAAAATCAAAGTGTATGTTATTTTAAAGATAAAATTAAGATGAATAAAATATTTCAAAGCATTGATTAAAAAAATCAATGATTTGTGAGATATTGAACGTTTGAAGTTGTAAAATGCAAATTAAATAAGAAAAAAAGTAGTTATTAAGGGTTGACAAAGTCAATTTAAAATGAGTAAAAGAAAAAAAAATGTTTCTCCTTTTCATATAAAAGAAAAAATGATTATTTATTTTGAATTTTACAAAATAAAAATTTGTATAACCAAATTTTATAAAAGAATACTGTAAATAAAAAATTAACCCTTAAAAGAATATTGTACACTCCAATCATTGATTAGAAAAAGGCGTAAATGAATGATAATGAATGTTTTTGAGGGGGAAGCACCATTACTTTAATTATCGAAACAAATGTACAATGTGATTCTCCAATAATACCATCACTTCACTTTTGAAGTGATAGGAACTAGTTCATCCTTAAGTATTCACCTGGAATTGAACCATATCCATGTGTATAAAGAAACCTTAAATCTTGGGATCAACCATCGTACCTTTCGAGGTACCTATCAATTGACGATTGAAGATTAATCTGGATATGGAAAGTTAAGACTTATCTAGGATCACTTGTAAAAAAATAAATTAAAACAAATGTACAATGTGATTCTCCAATTAGTTGGTTATTTTACGACATGTACAGTTCTTGCCAAATCAGACTTTTATTAACATAAGACACTCAAATTAGTTATGTCTAATTAGAAGTAATAAGAAAATGTGTAGTTACATGTTCTTATATAGTCCATCCAAATTTAGTTTGAAAGTTGTGATCAATTTAGGTATCGTTTTTATTCTATTTTTTCCGGATTCACCGCTGCTATAAGAATACTGATTCTGTATTAATGAAAGTAGATCTTTATTCTGAGAGAATATGAGTTGTGTTGTAAAATTAAAATAATAAAATATATTAATGAAAAAATTTAATTTAGCTGTGACAAACTCAACATTAAATACAAAGTGCTTGTAGAAGCTTATATTACTTAGCAAAAAAGTCAAAGATTGATGGACAATACCAATCAAAATCTTCCCTACAGTTGAATAAAGAGCGCTCCAATTTAAACAACGTATTATTTGTCAAACCTGATGGCCGTTGACTTTAAAGTATGCTTTAGCATTGTTTGAATAACCTTCAAAATATTTTCAACCAAATCAGAATTTACAATCCAATCCAATCCAATTTCTTGTTTCATCTGTGTTCCAACTATGGCTTACTTGTATTTCAGCCGCGAATCAGATAACAGAAAGGAGTCTTTCTTCTCCGAAATTCCCATCATAAAACCAACGTGTTCTGAAATCAGTGAATCCAATTATGCCAATCTTCCTGATCATCTCATATCCTGCATATATTTCTGTTGTTTCTATATCAGACACGATGTCGAAAGAGGAAAATTGGTCAGACTTCTAGTCGCTGATGGTCTAATACCCGAGATTAGGGGCGAAACAATGGAGAATTCAGCCGAAATGGTCATTGATAAGCTAATTGAGCTTGGAATACTCCAAGTTTTATATCACTATGGTTTCCCTCCTCGATATTTGCAACTCGCTGATCCATTTAGAAACTTTTCGTTTGACAGATCAGATGAAAAAGATTTTGTTACCAAAGCTTCAGATTCACCAGTTCATGCATTGATTGAAGATGATGGGAAGAACATTCCTCCCAACTTTAGCAGCCTCAGAATTCAGTCACTTTTTCTGATTACAAATGAAAGACGAATTTCGGGATACGGTTCTCGTTCTAGAAATACTGGTCTGTCTCGGGCCTATTTGAGAAGTATTTGCAAGCTGCAGTATTTGTTAGTGTTGGATTTGGATGGGAAATTAGAATCATTTCCTGATGATGTTGGAGAACTTGTTAATCTCCGATATCTGTGTTTGAATTGTTCGTATTTGGATCAGCTTCCGTCTTCTATTGGCGATCTTCGGAATCTTCAAACCCTGGAGATTATGCTCGGTGGAAAAAATCTGATTGAATTACCATCAGAATTACTGAATCTTCAGCAATTAAGGCATCTTCTGATAAGTAAACGTGTCAATGACGGTGAAATCAGAGTCCCGAAAGGGATTGGTAAACTCGTAAATCTTCGAACTTGTGAGGGTATTTATGGCGGACATCAGGAGACTGCTAAGGAATTGGGGAGCTTAATCAGAATGCGAAAACTCGCTGTGAAACGAGTCGCTGAAGACCATTCTAACGAGCTTGCTTTAGCCATTATGAAAATGGAAAATCTTGTATCTCTTTTGCTTGAAGCAGAGAATTCACACAGTAGAAGCTCAAGTCTTTTGCCTGAGTTCGAATCTTTTGTTCCGCCGCCTCTTCTCGAAGAGGTCATTTTATCAGGCGGACTAGTTGAAATCCCGGAATGGATTTTTTCGATGAGGGAATTGACAGTTCTGAGTTTGTCGAATTCTAATCTGTTGGAGAGTTCGATTTCAGTTCTTCAGTTTCTTCCCGAGTTGAAGAATCTGGCTCTTTACAATGCGAGCAAGGCGAAAATGATTAGTAAAGAGTTTTGCGATGCGGGTGGTTTTGCGAAGCTGGAAAGTTTGACGATTTGTTCTCGTTATCTTGGGGAATGGACAGAGATTGTTGAAGGGGCTTTTCCGAGGCTGAAGCATCTGTGTTTTCGGAATTGCGTGAAGTTGCGGTTTCTTCCGGAAGGGTTGCAGAATGTTGGTACACTTGAAGGACTTAGTTTGATGCCGTCTTACAATGACATTGGCAGACGATTGAATGGCGAAGAGAGTTACAAGATCAATCACATTCTGAATGTCAGAATTCGAGAACTTTATTGAATATCTCAATTTTTGCATTTCAATATTTGATCTTGATTCGGTTGTTTCCTGAACAAAATCGCGGCATGAGTGTGGAGCGAAGGTTTTTCCTAGATGGTGTATTGAATCTTCCATTTGCATATCATGCCAAGTCTACTTATTATATCCCAATTTCCTATTTATTTTAAATATTATAACAAAAGTATTAGCTATGAACCATTCATACTTGAGAGGGGCAATTGTACCTCTTCACACATTTAATTATTATTTAAACAAAAAATATATTAATAATTATTATGATGTAAACTTTGTTAACATTTAGTCCAACAATCATACTTTTCTCATCTCAATCTCTCCATTACAATAATTGCATATTGTAGAAAGCTAATTTTCATATAAAGTTTAAATTCACTCTTGAATTGATCCATTGATCTGATACCATGCCTCTCGTCTACTTTTCCCGCGAATCTGAGTTCTTCTTCGCTCGTGATTCTGCTTCTACCCTAGATAATTCTACCTCGGATTTCAAGTCAGAATACGAAAAGCTTCCTGATGTTCTCAAATCCTGCTTAGATTATTGTTCCTTCATTACATTTCGCAGAAACGTACGCAAAGACAAGCTTGTTAGGCTTCTGGTGGCAGAAGATTTAGTTCAACAAAAACCAAGCAAAACCATGGAGGAAATAGCAGAAAAAGCTATTGAGGTTTTGATTTCCCTTGGAGTGCTTTGTCAGGAACTATTGGGAAATGAACTAACAGCTCTTAAGGTTTTAATTTCCCTTGGAATGCTTTGTCCAAATATGCTCGGTAATAGACTAGAAGTTGATGGCAATTACAAGAAGGTATGCCTTGTTCAGGTTGAGGAGAAAGATTTTGTTGCTTTGGTTGGAGATGCTCCTGTTTTTGCACTTGTAAAAGAGGATGGAAAAGATATTCCGCCCGACTTCCAAGGCCTTCAAGTTCGTTCGTTGTTTATTTGGAATATGGAAAAGGGGTGGTTTAGTACAAGAAAAGAACACGACCTTTCTCGTGCCTATATGGAAAGTGTTTGCAGATTACAATCCTTAGTGGTTTTGGATTTGGAAGGAAGCATAGAGTGCTTGCCTGATAGAGTGGGAAACATGGTTCATCTCAGGTATTTGAGGTTGCGTTTCTCAGGATTGGATGAGTTCCCCAGTAGCTTGTTCGATCTTCAGAACTTAAAAACTCTTGATTGCAGGCTTGTAAGCATGCATATGCAAGCATTACCAGCCGAGGCACAACTGCGACACCTTTTGATATCCCGTAATATCAATGATTGTGAAGTCAGGGTTCCTGAGGGGTTTGGATCAATGGACAATCTTCAAACTTGTGATGAACTTACTGCTACAATCGCCAACTTGACAAATTTGGTCTACCTTTCATTACAAGCAGAAGGTGGATATTGGGAAAGCACAGGTTCACTTCTTCCTGAAATGGAACAGTTTTCTCCTCCACCGTTTCTTTGAGAGCTGCGCTTAGTTGGCTGATTAGATGACATTCCTAGTTGGGTTTTCACCATAAAAAACTTGTCCACTTTATCTTTATCTAACTCATGGCTATTAGAAAATTTAACTTCACTTCTTCAGTCTCTTCCGAAACTAAAACATCTCGGTCTGCATAATGCTTGCAATGCAAAATACATGGGAAAAGCATTTTGTGATGCAGGCGGGTTCAAGGAGCTTGAAACTCTCGAAATCCAATCTTGGAATCTAGTGGAGTGGAGTGAGATTGTAAATGGTGATTTTCCTAGTTTAAGGCTTCTCATTTTTCACAAGTGTAAGAAGTTGAGGTTTCTTCCAGAAGGTCTACAAAACGTTTCTACTCTACAACAATTGCGTATATATCGTGCATATAATGATATCAAAAGGCGCTTGTTTGGCAAAGAGAATCACAAACTCAAGTACGTTAAAGATGTCAGGATTCAAGAATTAGCTAGCGCGTTTCCTAATAGTTGGGAATTGGAATTTGATAAAACAATATTGGTTTGAACTTGTTTGATTCTTGAATCACTATATTGCTTTTGAATGATAACTGATTTTTCAAGCTTTGTTGCATTTTATATGATTGGTTTTACGCCTGTAAACCAAATCACCAAAGGTGGAATACATGAATTTATGAATTTATATAATACATCAACACCATCCTAAAGTTGGCTTAGAAAACCGGATGCCACCCTCAACTTTCAAAAGGACCAGCCACCCCCTTTACTTAGCAAAAATGCACTAGTTAGCCCCCTCAATGCCATGTGTCAGAATCTGGTTGGTTTGACTTTTCGAAGATGTTATTTTTCTGATTTTTCTCTCTTTAACCAGAAGTTGACACGTGGCATTAAGGGGTTAAAGTTGAAACAACCCTTATTGTAAGAACAGAATCCTAATCATAGCGGTAAATTTTTTTTTTTAAAACTTATATTAACAAAAGTTATCATACACATATTTATTTCATACTAATACTTATGATCGTTCATCTATATAACAATAAAACATATCATTATACAATTCTCTTTGCTATTTAATTTTAACGTAATCCAAAACATATATACTAAGTCTCACATCCCGACATTTATCAATTCTATATGCTTATACTGGCGAGGAGAGAGAGTTTGAAATGGAACACAGCCAGCCAACCTTTCGTCTATGATGTCTACAGGTAGTGAGCTTCTAGTACAAACTTTATCTACAGCTTCAAAACACTGAAAAATATATAGCGATTTTAATGAGTCGCAAGCTCAGTGAATACAAACACTCAATGAACTGACAATTACACAAATTCATACAGTAAATTCATACAGTTACATATTACATATTCAATGGATATTCAGACTTGTATAATAATGAATGTCATTTATTATTTGTTGTGACATTACGAGCCAAACTATTGCCCCAGGATACATGTAACATATAGCAGATAACAAATAATTCGCTGGCCAGTCTTAAAACAGTACATGACCTTTCTGTTCATGTGAAACAGAACATGACCTTTCGATTCATGTGAAACAGAAGATGACCTTTCGGCTCATGAAAAACAGAACATGACATTTCGGTTCATGTAAAATAGAACATGTATTACAATATTTTGGAAGGTATGTCACAATTTTTCCTTTTTCATTTCATTCAGTCATTGTGCATGTACATATATCAATTTCATCAAGTATGGAAACTCATTTCATTTCATCGAAACAATTCACCAATACAAATTCACAATTCACAATAAATCAATTTTTATATCACACATATTCAAATATCACATTTTAGAAATTCATTTACAAATGATTACCACATATCACAAATTATTAAGTCATATCACATTTGCAAATGATTATCACATATTATCAAGTCATAGCAATTTTAAAATCACACATCAATACACAATGAACACATTTCAATTGCAAATACAATGTCAAGTTCATATCATATTTATACTTACAATATAACCAAGCTAATTCCCTCGGAAGCGAGTTGAACCTTCCTCTTGTGCACTTTCAATATTCTGAGCTCCTATAAACAAATACAAACTTATATCATATTCTTATACCATGGATAGTTTCTTTTTTCTTAATAATTATCCTACAATTAGAACTTTATACTCTCATAACCTTACTAACTTCTAAAATCCATATCTTTCGAAATACTGATCTAAATACTCTAATTTTAGTTTCATTTAACTCTTAACTCATAATTATATAACATATAAAAATTTCAGAATTTTTCAACATATGTATGTTTTATAAAGAAATTTACTTGCACACACTAAATCAGTTTTTCCTGCAGAAATCAGAACTGGTCCTATCAAGACCTTGTCTTACTTAAAAATTCATAACTTTCAAAATCCTAAACCAAAATACCTGAAACCAAAGCCATCCACTTCTAAGACAAATAGATATAACATACTAAAATCCCAGAATCATCTAATCAATAAACTAGTTTCGGTGAATCAATCTTTCACACCCTGCATCTGTCCCCTTTAATCTGATCAACTCTTAGTAAAACAACCATAACTTTTCGTACAAAGCTTAGATTGAACTCATTCTTTTTTTCAAATAAACTAGATAGGTGAGGGTATAACATATCAAATTTTCAGAATTTTAAAATTAGTATAAAAGCCGCACCATCAGTTTGAATCCCACTCTACTTCTATGACTATTCTGCTCTGGACAGTCTGAATTAAATAAATTATAGAAAAAATCCACATATTGAAAAATCCACATATTGAAAAATCCCCAAATTTTGCAGCAAGAACCCTAACATACAGAGCTACAACTCTTCTTTGTATCATAACTCTAAATTCTATCTCTAACCCTACGAAAATCACCTTACAAAACCGAAAACATATTTGATTTCTACTTTCTCTTCTTCTTCTTCCTCTCTTATCTAAGCTCTTCAAAGGCTGCTTTTTTCTCTTCCTTTTTGATGAATTATCTCACCTTATCTTAATCTTATCAGGCCATATAATATCTAAGTAGCCAAAAGATCATTTTACCGTCCTTTATTATTAAGTATAAATACCAATACTTATAACTATACTATACTATACTATACTATACTCATACTTATTCCATACTAATTCTAATAAATAACAATCCCAAATGATACTAAAATATTTTAACCAACTATAATTATTTTCCTCTGAATATCATCCCGAAACTATCTATTTAAATATTCAATTTCGTATTTTATATATTTTAAACTAATGTCTAAAACAATATATGATATATAATT
>CATIWQ010535827.1:0-17980 GCA_949673415.1 Euphorbia schlechtendalii
TACTCTTAAAATTAACGCTAATGCATATAACTTGATTAACATAAAAGGCTTAGCACGAAATACACATTATGACACATAGACATATCATAAACTTTGAAATAGAAAGTATAAGTAGAAAGCAAAGCAAAGTTGTAAGGTATGCAAGTGAGAGCTAAAGTTGATCAAACCGTATCCACTCTTTAATGGGAGTCGTCAATTCCTACAATTCCTACGTCTACTTTGAATTAGGTCTCGGCCCGTACAGAACCTCTGCTAGGATGCTATTCTTTGTGAATATCGAACAAACGAATATTGAAGAACGAAAACTTTTATTGATAAGTGATTTGCAAGTACACTTATACAACAATCACTCGAGAATATAAAGAAATCTAGTGATCGAAACAAGGATTCAAATCACTTAAGCATTTTCTCGCTAACACTTAAGAACGTAGCGACTCTATCTACACACACACATAAACTATATCTCTCTCTCACTTTTTACACTCTATGCCACACTAATCCACTGCACTTCTTGAATGCACGAAATTGAAGAGGATTGGAACCCTATTTATAGAGTTTGAAGGGTTGCGTCTATCCAAATGAAGGTTTGTGTCCATTGGTGAAAGATTGCATCTCTTCATTGTGATTGGTTGAGAAGCTTCGATACAATCCACAATGGATAAGCACCTATTCATGATTGAATTCTGATAGGCGTCTGTTCGTTGGTAGTTAATGGCGGTTGATAATGCTTATCTGGCGGTTGTTAGTTAAAATGATAATACCAGAAAACCGTCCATGTCGCGACCGCAATACACATGTCGCGACCGTGAATCTTTGATTGGCAGACTTCTAATTCTGAAGTAAACAAGTCACGACCACGAATGATTGTCGCGATCGTGAATTGAGTTTTACTTAGAATTCTTCTTGTAACTTCACCGATCTTCAACAGCTTCGATCCTAAGCCAAATCTTTAAGTTCCACGCATCTTTTTGCACCTTTTTCACTCATTTTTCATAGTATTCCACTTTAGCTCATTTTACTCCCAAGATTTACCTAGTATCTGCATTTGCATAAAAAAACAACAACATACCATATGAAATCTTTTATATGAAGTATAAAAATGACTAAAATTACAATGTTTATTGTATAAAATTAATGTGATAATAAGTGTAATTATACACTTATCACACCCGAACTTGAACCTAGAATTAGAAGACACGACAAGACAGCGTCACCTAGGATAGGATCATCCCTGGTTATAGAAGTGCTTGCTCGGAGCTCGAACCCCCGCCTGTTTGGAATCATAAACCATAGGGTATAACACACCGTTCTACCCGAACTCAAACTTAGAATTATAAGATGCGACTAGACAATGTCACCTAGAATAGGATCATCCTTGGTTATAGCGATGCCCACTTAGCACCCGAACCTCTGCACATTCAGGGTAACAAACCCACTATTCTAAGAGTCACACTGTACAATGCACTATTTACCTAGATTCACACAATTGTGTAGAAGCTGAAGAAAACCACCTCACAACATGAGAAAGAGCCACAGTTACGAATTCTCAAAAAACCTATTACCCCACGGGTAATAGGCAACCATCACCTATTTGTTCCAAATGGATAGGAAAACATAAGTTACACCTTAAATCAAGCCTATTACCTCTCGGTAATTATGGTAATCAACTTGTTTATTCCAAGCGGATTGGCAAACACAAATCACGACCTCATCCTCTTACCATGCGGGTATTACGGCTAGCAACATGTTTGTTCCAATGGAATTGGCAAACATAGTCACACTTTACCAAACAAGTATCATAGGAGTCAACCTATTTTGTTCCAAAAGAATTGGCAAAACACGAGTCGCACCTCAACCCCAAACCTATTGCCACACAGGTAATACGGCAATCGACCTATTTGCTCTAAGCGGATTGACAAACACAACCCTCGACATCACATATATGAAACCTCAAACTATTTAACTTGATCATCTCACGCACAGATATCGTACAAATCTCAAATCCAACCTCCGTTGTTGGATTTTCATCTTCACATGTTTTCATCTTTACCTAATGACTAACCTGTTTGTTTCAAATGGATTGACATACATGTTATTTCACATCACGGCATTCTAATCCTATGTGATGTAGTCATAACATATATGCATGTCATGCATCTGTTAAAAGTCTATCGCCACGCATTTCATGGCACTTGCTAGGTCATATTTAGCTGATATCTCATCGATATCACATACTTAGTTTTAGACGATACATAATGCAGTGCTACCTAGGATCACACACATGGTGGTTCCCGCTTGGCACTTGAACCACTAATCATATGGGGCTCCAACACATATTATTCACCAAAGGCCACACATAGTGATCAATTTCATTCATAGTGTATATATATACATTAATTTCACTAGGGTACAACACACTGTTTACCCGACTCACACAAACTATGCAAGTGAAGCCTATTCACAACACGAGAATGAGCAATGGTTATTCCCAACCTTGATATCACCTCATGATATTACATTAATATCTTCTTGACCTCAAATTCGCACGACATAGGTGGAAAAATTTTCCACATCATACCTAGCTTAGAAAGTATATCATTTTTTATCTTGATTTTTTAACCTAGTTTATTTCAAATGGATTGACAAACAGGAAATTTATATCTTCGTGACATTCTGACCCTTCATAATGCAACCATAATGCATGCACATCTTGCATCTATGTCTAGTCCATCATACAATCACGCATCATGTATCCGACATGCATGATCTCATGAATGGCTTGCTCATCACCTCATCAAGATTTACCCAATCACGGTTTGGTAGGAAGGAGGAACGTTATGTCCAGCTACCTCCACAAAGTATCAATGGTGAAATGATTACTATCTTGATTGACCTCGATAACAATGAGAACCTCAGAGATTGTAGGAAATCTCTAGCCCCCATAAAATTTTGATAGACTATCAGTCTTCCATGAGACTTTTACCAGCATCACATGATAACTTGTCAATAGGAGATCTTACCAGAAACCATGTAACTATCTATCAATACAACATAGAACACAACTAGACTCAATATAAGCCATTCACCCAGAATCTGAGATAGTTTGGGTAGTCTCAACCATGACAAAAATTTTGGGAAAATGACCAGTTAGGGTTAATGCAAGCCAGTGCCTTCCGATCCACAAAACCTCGAATTCAGTTTAGTCAGTTAATAGTTGGTTAGCCCCAGGGAGTTTCAACAAGCCAACATTTTCCCAGACTTAAGGTGTACTACCTCCCTTCAACTCAGGCTTGAACTGTATAGCCTAAATCACTCAACATTCAATAATGACGTAGGCTCTGTTAATGGCAAACTTTGCAATCACTCTTCGAGGCAATACTTACCTCCAAGAATGGCTCAACCTAAGAATCACTACAGTCGATCATCTGTAATTAGGGTTTCAACAAGGAATTGAATGAGTGGGTCCTCAACACTTGATGCACATCATGCTAGCAGCTCTCGACCACACACGATAGCCAAGTTCCTAACTTTTGACAAAACTACTACCTTACTCTATCGGTAGGGCATGATGATGAATGGCTTCCCGAGAAGTTTTATGATGACGAAGCTAATGGATTATAAGGTAGAAGGAGATCCCTGGTCACATCTAATCCACTATTTGACTATGATGTTCACTCGAGAACTTTGAGTCAAACTAGGCAACTCATAGCTGATCAAATTAGATTCAGCTTGCTTAGAAATATTGGGATGTGATTCAGAAATCCTTGACTCGGTTGGGGCATGATCAATCAACTCGTAATATTTGAGAATCCTAAAATCTTCATCAAGAATTTGATCGCTAGAACAAAGAGGCAGCTTGCATCTTCTTCAATGATTTCAGAAACCTCATCTCTTTAGAAGATTATGTCAGCGTCAAAGACAAGTCAAGAGTACACCACGTGGAAACATCGATACAGGAAGATGCAGCAGAAAAGTCAATTCCAAATACAAATCGACGGGGAATCTTTTTTATGATCTTCATATACATGTCATGCATATATCATATCATGCTCATGTCATACGCATACATAGCATACATATCACATGTTTGACATGCACACATAACATGGTGTTATTTACATATCTTATGCATATGGCCATAACCATTAATTTCGTGCAGGATTATATACAACAAGGTTTGATTTCTTATTTCTTTCGCACACACTCGCAATTTATGTTTTCCATTACTTTCATTGTTTTTGTATGCCCATGGAACACATCGAAGAATAAGATAGGGTCATAAGCATCACAATCTTTGGTATCTAACCGTAATAGATACCTCTTGAAACCATCCCATTCTCTTTCATCCCTTCCATGCAACTTGATGTCACACCGATAGTACAAATATGATCATATCATCCCTTGAATCATACCTTCAATTGAATACCCATACATGATCATCACAACGGTACCACTTAGGGTTGTGTAACTCTACACAACCTCACTCATGATATATTTGTCAAACACCCTCAATCGTCATACACTAAAATGTGTAACAATCTCATTTTATCTGAACACCAAATCCACTTCAATGTCTCCCCGACATCATAGCATCCAGTCGGTACATATGGCATACATGATCATGTCAAAAGCTCTCATCTCATCATTCAATGTGATGTCCCTTTGACATCACAACCTCTTATTCGTGCATATGGTATACGTAACCATTTCATGCATCACATGCATACATGTGTTCCATGGATATCCCTCAGGATTCATTATTTTACATTATTTCAATTACTAACTCTGTTTATTCTTTTGAACACTACTTACACAGTCTTTACTTTTTGTTTGACATAAACATTAACCCCTTGTTTTGCAGTCATTGCCTACCTTGCATGCACATTATACATATTTATGGTTATGTGTTTAATCTAACAATACCATACATCACATGCATGAAATAAATTTCTTCTAGGTTTCGATGAGAAGGATAAAAAATGTCACCAGCAACGGAACGACTACCTTGATTAACCACATGGGTTTGGGTTAAAAGTTCCAAATACCTCAAATTAACTCAGGGTTCAGTCAAATCTAGATCTGGGGATAGATTTGGAGGAGTCAAACCAAACAACATCAATTCTTTCATCCGAACAAAGACCCTCCATCCGGAATACAAAGTTGTCCAATCATCATATCCCAATAAAGTCATTCTCAATTCCCAAAAGAGACCATCGTTCTATGGGAGATTTATCTTTTGAGCTCACATTTTTGCATATAAAAAAGTGTGTGTATATATATATATATATATATATATATATATATATTAAATAATATAAAATAAAGAATTGGCCTCTCAAGTTAACAAGACAATCAATTTATCATGTTTATGTTGCTTGAGTTTTGCTTGAGAACTCTATGCGTTCATTTTAACATACACATGTTGTTTTTAGTATACATGCTACATCATTGCATGAGATTAACTTAGGTACCACCGAGAAAAACTTCAAGTGGTAACCATTCATGCGACTTGGACCTCTATGAGAGAAAATGAGAGAATAAAAACAACGAAGCTAGTGGTAACATTCACCATCCCCCACAATGGCAATCACATCTTCTAAAAAAGCCTTGCCATCTCAAAGTTTATAAACAAAGATGGAGTTTCCACACAAAGATCCTAATCAAAGAAGGGGTCATCACAAAGTGAAAAGAATGCTTACAACTAAAAGCAGGGACAAAGTTCCAGAAGCATCTCCGTCACAAGAAAGGAAAAGCTTTTACAAAAGATGAAGCTCACAACTGTAAGGCCAAGCATAAGAACGACTCTTCAACGTTCTTAATTGATATGTATTGAGAAACATAGCTCGTTGAACTGAAAATAGCAAGGTTCGGGCAAAAATTAGAGCATCAGTGAGGCGCTAGCTACAAAACTCTCATGGGATAGTTGGCAATAGAGGTCAGGGTCCAAAGTGTTTACCAACGGTGGTACCCAATTTAAGTTCATCAATGAAATTAACATTTGCACTAAATCATATGTTGTGCATTACAAGGAATGCATCCATGTCCACAAGTCAAAACTGCAGGTAGGTAAACATCATACTTGTATACTTGAAAACCTGAAAGGTTGATCCAGGTAAGGTTCGATAGATTAAAAACCCATATGGGCGGTCTATGCAAAAATTAGAACCAAAGAAATATCATATTCATCACTTCCATTTAAGAATAGAAAAAGACATCATCAATCGCAGAACCAAGGATGAGTACCATCTAGTTTTCTTCGCAACATGGGTTATCATGATAAGAAGTAACCTACAATACTTCAAAGCTAGATAAACAGTATCAGTTTTCGTGATCAACTTTGGGGTTTATGTCAATGACACAAATCGAGATCAATGTCGCCATCGTTATACCATATGACGAAGACACGATTGTCAAGAAATGTTTGACTCATCTAAATCTACTCAGAACTAGATTCAGGCTTTGAACCTGACTCTGATCCAACCACAAAATTGAACTTTGACTCGAACCCATGACCCTCATCATTCCAAAGGAGGCACATATCCACAACTCGAGTTAGCTTTATCAATATGGGGCATCAGCTAGACAGCCTTACGCAATGTCAAAGAAAGGTTGCATTCACATGCATTTTTACTATGTACATATCATATTTGCACATGTAAATCTGGTTTTGTAGGAAAATCCAACCATCCTTGCAAAATGGCTAGGGGCAAACCCCTAAATTCGAAGATCTATCAACCAGCCAGAGCTATCAATGACAAAACTATTGCAAAATCCTTTTTCCTGACTTATTATAGTCAATGGACCTATTACGGTCCGCATCTTTCATGTACTTATTACAGTCCACATCTTTCCTAGACTTATTACAGTCCGCAACTTTCCTGACTAATTACAATCAATGGATCAATTACAGTCCGCATCTTTCATGGACCTATTACTGTCTACATCTTTCATGGACCTATTACGGTCCACATCTTTCATGGACCTATTACGGTCCGCATCTTTCATGGACCTATTACGGTCCACATCTTTCCTAGACTTATTACTTTCTACATCTTTCATGGACCTATTATGGTCCGCATCTTTCATGGACCTATTACAGTCCGCATCTTCCATGGACCTATTACGGTCCGCATCTTTCCTGGACTTACTACGGTCCGCATCTTTCATAGACCTATTACGGTCTGCATCTTTCATGGACTTATTATGGTCCGCATCTTTCATGGACCTATTACGGTCCGCATCTTTCATGGACCTATTACGGTACCCATCTTTCCTGGACTTATTACAATCCACATCTTTTGTGGACCTATTACGGTCCTCATCTTTCCTGGACTTATTACAATCCACATCTTTCGTGGACCTCTTACGGTCCACATATTTCATGGACCTATTACTATCTAAATCTTTCATGGATCAATTATGGTCCGCATCTTTCATGGACCTATTACTGTCCGCATCTTTCATGGACCTAATACAGTTCGCATCTTTCATGGACTTAATACAGTCCGCATCTTTCATGGACTTATTAAAGTCCACATCTTTCATGGACCTATTAGATTCCGCATCTTTCATGGACCTATTACGGTCCGCATCTCTCATGGACTTATTACAGTCTGCATCTTTCATAGACCTATTAAGGTTAGCATCTTTCATGGACTTATTATGATCCGTATCTTTCATGGACTTATTACAGTCCACATCTTTCCTGGACTTATTACGGTCCGCATCTTTCCTGGACTTATTACATTCCGTATCTTTCGTGGACTTATTACAGTCCACATCTTTCATGGACTTATTACGATCTGCATCTTTCATGGACCTATTATGGTCCACATCTTTCATGGACCTATTATGGTCCCCATCTTTCCTGGACTTATTACAGTCCGCATCTTTCGTTGACTTACTACAGTCCGCATCTTTCATGGACCTATTATAGTCCGCATCTTTCATGGACCTATTACGGTCCTCATCTTTCATGAACTTATTACAATCCTCATCTTTCATGGACCTATTACGGTTCGCATCTTTCATGGACCTATTACGGTCCGCATCTTTCATAGACCTATTACGCTCCGCATCTTTCATGGACCTATTACAGCTCGAATCTTTCATGGACCTATTATAGTCCACATCTTTCATGGACTTGTTACAGTCCGCATCTTTCATGGACCTATTACGGTCCGCATCTTTCATGGAATTATTACAGTCCACATCTTTCCTGGACTTATTACGGTCCACATCTTTCCTGGACTTATTACAATCCGCATCTTTCCTGGACTTATTACAGTCCACATCTTTCATGAACCTATTACGGTCCGCATCTTTTGTGGACCTATTACGGTCCGCATCTTTCATGGACCTATTACAGTCCACATCTTTCGTGGACTTATTACAGTTCGCATCTTTCATGGACCTATTACTGTCCGCATCTTTCATGGACTTATTACAGTCCGCATCTTTCCTAGACTTATTACAGTCCGCATCTTTCCTGTACTTATTATGGTCCGCATCTTTCCTGAACTTATTACAGTCCGCATCTTTTGTTGACTTATTACAGTCCACATCTTTCATGGACCTATTAAGGTCCACATCTTTCATGGACCTATTACGGTCCACATCTTTCGTGGACTTATTACAGTTCGCATCTTTCATGGACCTATTATTGTCCGCATCTTTCATAGACTTATTACAGTCCGCATCTTTCCTAAACTTATTACAGTTCGCATCTTTTGTTGACTTATTACAGTCCACATCTTTCATGGACCTATTAAGGTCCGCATCTTTCATGGACCTATTACGCTCCGTATCTTTCGTGGACTTATTACAGTCCGCTTCGTTCATGGACCTATTACGGTCTGCATCTTTCATGGACCTATTACGGTCCGCATCTTTCATGGAATTATTATAGTCTGCATCTTTCCTTGACTTATAAAAGTCCACATCTTTCCTGACTTATTACACTCAATGGACCTATTAAGGTCCACATCTTTCATGGACTTATTACAGTCCGCATCTTTCATGGATTTATTACAGTCTGCATCTTTCCTTGACTTATTACAATCCACATCTTTCCTAACTTATTACAGTCAATGGACCTATTACGGTCGGTATCTTTCATGGACCTATTACGATCGGCATCTTTGATGGACTTATTACAGTCCACATTTTTCCTGACTTATTACAGTCACTGGATCTATTGTGGTCCACATTTTCCTGACTTGCCACATTCTCCAGACCTATTACGGTCCACACATTTTCCTGACTTACCACAGTCACCGGATCTATTACGGTCCACACATTTACTAACCTATTACAGTCAATGGACCTATTACGGTCCACATTTTCCTGACTTACTATAGTCACCGGACCTATTACGGTCCACACATTTACTAACCTATTACAGTCAATGGACCTATTACGGTCCACATTTTCCTAACATACCATAATCATCAGACCTATTACGGTCCACACATTTTCCTAACTTACCACAGTCACCAGACCTATTACGGTCAATGAACCTATTACAGTCCACATTTTCCTGACTCACCACAATCAATGGACCTATTATGGTCCACAGTTTCCTGACTTACCATAGTCAACGGACCTATTACGGTCTACATTTTCCTGACATATCACAGTCAACGGACCTATTACGGTCCACATTTCCCTTACTTATCACAGTCAACGGACCTATTACGGTCCACATTTCCCTGACTTACCATAGTCAACGAACCTATTACGGTCCACATTTTCCTGACTTACCACAGTCAACGGACCTATTATGGTCCACATTTCCCCGACTTATCACAATCACCGGACCTATTATGATCCATATTTCCTTGACTTACGACATTCAATGGTTCTATTACGATCCACATTTCCCTGACTTATCACAATCAACGGACCTATTACAGTCCATATTTTCCTGACTTATCATAGTTAACGGACCTATTACGATCCACATTTCCTTGACTTACCATAGTCAACGAACCTATTACGGTCCACATTTCCCCGACTTATCACAATTAACGGACCTATTACGGTCCACATTTTCCTGACTTATCATAGTCAACGGACCTATTATGGTCCACATTTCCCTGACTTACCAAAGTCAACGGACCTATTACGGTCCATATTTTCCTGACTTACCACAATCAACTTGAATTATCATAATCACCAGACCTATTACTGTCCACATTTCCTCAAATTATCACAGTCACCGGACCTATTATGGTTAATATTTTCCTGACTTACCACATTCAAAGGACCTATTACGGTCCACATTTTCCTGACTTACCATAATCAACGGACCTATTACGGTCCACATTTTCGTGACTTACCATAGTCAACGGACATATTACGGTCCACATTTTCCTAACTTATCATAATCAATCGACCTATTACAGTCCACATTTTCTAACTTATTACAATTAGTGGACCTATTACGGTCCACATTCTTTGACTCATTACAGTCAATGGACCTATCACGGTCTGCATTCTCCTACTTATTACAGTTAATGAACCTATTAAGGTCCACATCTTTTCTGACTTATTGTAGTCAATGGACCTATTACGGTCCGCATTCTTTGACTTATAACAATAAATGGACCTATTACGATCCACATTGTCCGACTTATCACAGTCAACGGACCTTTTACGGTCTACATTTTTTAACTTATTACAGTCAATCGATCTATTACAGTCCACATCATTCATGGACCTATTATGATCCACATTTTCTAACTTATTACAGTCAATTGACCAATACGATCCCCATTTTCTGATTTATTATAGTTAACGAACCTATTGTAGTCCAAATTTTCCTAACTTATCGCAGTCAACGGACCTATTATGGTCCCCATTTCTTGACTTATCACTATCAACGAACCTATTACGATCTGCACCTTTCTCGACTTATCACAGTCTGTGGACCTATTATGGTCCACATTTGCCAACTTATTACAGGAAATGGACCTATTACGGTCCACATTTTCCTAACTTATCATAGTTAATGGACCTATTACGGTCTACATTTTCTGACTTATCACAGTTAATTGACTTATTATAGTCCTCACATTTTCTGACTTATTACAGTCAATGGACTAATTATTGTCCTCACATTTTCCAACTTATTACAGTCAATGGACCTATTACGGTCCACATTTTCTGACTTATTACAGTCAATGGACCCATTACGGTCCACATTTTCCTGACTTATCATAGTCAACGGACCTATTAGGTCTGTTTTCCCCTAATTTATTACAATCAACGGACCCATTACAGTCCACATTTTCTTGACTTATCACAGTCAACGAACCTATTACGATCCTCATTCCCCCGACTTATCATAGTCACCGGACCTATTACAGTCCACATTTTCCTGACTTATCACAGTCAACGGACCTATTACGGTCCCCATTTCTTGAATTACCACAATCAGTGGACCTATTACAATCCACATTTTCTTGACTTATCATCGTCAATGGACCTATTACGATCCTCATTCCCTTGACTTATTACAATCAACAGACCCATTATGGTCCACATTTTCTTGACTTATCACAATCAACGAACCTATTACGGTCCTAATTCCCCCAACTTATCACAGTCAACGGACCTATTACGATCCTCATTCTCCTGACTTATCGCAGTCAACAGACCTATTACGGTTCGCATCTTTCATGGACCTATTATGGTCCACATCTTTCCTGACTTATTATAGTCAATGGACTTTCTACGGTCCATCCTCCTTTCAAACCTTTCCTTACCAATAGCTACAGGAGGAAAGTCGAAAATAAGGGGAAAACTATTGTTAAACAAGCCACCTTCAAGAAGCATTACAACATTACAGAAGCCTCCTAAAATAACGGAGCGATCATTGGGACATCCACGAAAATCTCAAACTCAAATTTTGACATTTTTCATGGGAGTGAAGAAAAATTTCTCAGAACCCTCATGTTTTAAATCTTGATTAAAAGGGCAAAAATTTTTACTTTGGGCAATCTCAATCAAAGAATTAAAACAAATGTCACCAATATCTATTAATAAAATTCCTCATTCTTGCAGGTACCCCTTCAACCTACAAGGGGTATCTATATCAGACTCACAGCAGTCAACATATCATCAAAAGTCATGGATCATACGGTTTTCATCCTTTCCCTAGCAATTCTAAGGGTCACAGTTAACCTAGAGATCAACTCACAAGGGGCATACATTTCAAACCGCAATGCTCAACCATCCCACAGCAGATTTTGACAAAGACTCATAGCAGTCGATGTATCATCGAAGGCATGGAGCACATGGCTTTCATCCTTTCCCCAGTAGTTCCGAGGTTAACAGTCAACCCAACGAAGATCTTACAAGGGGTAACCAATTCAAACCGCAACGATCAACCACCCATAGTGGACTTCAACGAAGACTTACCACAGTCGACCTATCATCAGAGGCATGGAGCACACGGCTTTCATCCTTTCCACAACAATTCTGAGGGTTAAAGATAACTCATGAAAAACTCATAAGGGGCATCCGTCGCAGATTTTCTATAGTTCGCATTTATTTTCAGACTTTTTTACAATCAATGAACTTTTTACAGATCGCAATTCTTACTTTTTACAGTCAATGAACTTTCTACGATCCTCTTTCCTTTTGACTTTTTACAATTAAATGAACTTTCTATAATTCAAAATCTTCTAACTTTTTACAATTACCGAACTTTCTACAGTTTGAAATCTTTCTACTTTTTACAGTCACCGAACTTTCTACAATTCAAAATCTTCTGACTTTTTTTACAGTCAATCGAACTTTCTACAGTTCATGACCTTTTGACTTTTTACAATCGGCAAACTTTCTACAGTTCACATCTTTTCTAACTTTCTATAGTCATACGAACTTTCTATAATTCACATCTTGTCCTGACCCTTTATACGGTCAGCGGACTTCCTACGATCCACTTCGTTAGTAAGCTTATCATAGCCTGCACACATGGGTCCTCAATTAAAAGAACGGAGATACACGGTTAATGTTCTCTCCCGAACAGTTCTAGCTGTATCAACCAGCCGAAGGTCAACCTTCAAGGGGCAATCATTGCCAATCGAGCAATTCACAAGGGGCATCGATAGACTAATCCCCAAAAGACGTCGCACCGAAATGAAAGCTTCCAGCCATCATCCCCAAAGAGTGCCAACCGTGACTGGGCAGGGATTATCTCTAAACCCCGCTGCTCTTTCAATCATGGGAACATACTAGTCTCCCATCAGCAGTGATCCCACGAGGGGTGGCCTGTTAGCACGGGATTTTAATCCCCACTCTCGAGTTCGATGATGAAGCTGTAATATATTTTCCTTTGCTAGTCTTCTACTTTTATAGGGTCTCGGAGGTCCTCGGGATAAGCATTCCTCGTTTCTTTACAAACCTTAGACATTTTTAAGGATAACTCATCAGTAATTGAGTCCAATTTGAACCAAAGTTAGACCGAAAATCCAACACTAGTATCGATGCAACTAACATCGGTACTGATGTCATTACATTGATATCGATGTTGGTGACATCATTATTGATGTCACCAAAAAATGACATCGGTACCAATTTTACTAACATCGATACCGATGTTTGTAAAATACAATGACATCGGTACCGATGTAACCAACATCGATACCGATGTCGCAATGACAGTATCAGCAGAATAATTGCAAAATTCTGGAATTATTGAATAAATTTTCAATAATTCACTTCCACTCACTTTCACACTATTGAAGTGGCTGAAAGGTCCCTCCATGATGATTGATGGGACACTAGTGGAGGAAAATGGGAAGAAAATGTCAAAAATGCTCTTCAACTTTGGATTGAAGGGAACCCATAAGGGTTGGTTTTTTTGCAGCAAAGAAAAGGGGGCATGAAAGGAGAGGGAGGAGGAGAGGAAGGAGGGGAATAAACTCATATCAAGAATAAGTAAAAGAGAGAGAACATTAGGGAGCATTTCTCTATGTGTTCTTGAGTGTTTTTTAGCATAAAACCAAACTTTCACCTCCAAAACTTAGAATTTTAGGTTTGTTAAATCAAATAATTGGAGATTAGACTTGAATGGAGAGTCTGCAACATTCTTATCACTCACTTGAAGGTTACTACAGCTTCTAAAATATCTACTTTGGCAAGGAATGGATCCCTTCCAAAGATTTTTGATAAATCATCAAACAACAACCAAAATCAACCAAAAAGAAATGAGGAGAGCTTCCCGGAGGACTTCATGGACCTGAAACAAAGTGGATTCATTACTACGGGGTAAGCCTCTGAGTTCCTAAAGTTCGTGCTTACATTTATATGCTTTTCTTTTTGAAGTTTCATTTTGTTTTCGGTTTTTTTCCATTTTTACGCACCAATGTGTTTTCCAGAATTTACAATATGATTTCAAATCTTTTTGAGTATTTTATTTACATAAAATATTCTACACATCTTGAGTGTTTTCTGCAGGTCTGGAATGTCAAGGTCGGTACCGACCTTACCAACATCGGTACCGACATTCCAACATCTGTACCAACATCATTACTGACGTTAACAACATCGATACCGATGTTGCCTTTGGCAGAACCCAGTTTTTCTCTGTTTTGCTCTGTTTGAATCTTTTAAAGCCCGGAACAACCCGCTGAGACCCCTTTGAGTTTGGAAATGCATCATTGGGGGTAAGAAACCTCTGATTTATAATTATTTAAGATTTATAAATGATTTATTAATGTATTAATATGTTGATTAAAAGTTCAGAGTAGCAACGGAAGCGCTTCGGGCCATTCACATCGACATCGCCCTTCACAGGGAAGTCGATAATGATATGAATGACATCGTTACAGTTGTTGACCCAAACGATGGCTATGTTATGCATGCTTAGCCTAGATTTATGTTTCTAAACGTCATTCTAGGTCACCCCCATAAAGGGAATAAAACATATTCCCGGATAACAGTCCTCACTACTTTGCCATGCGGTCATTTTCATTAATAAAATTGACTAACATAAGTGAAAATAAAAATGAACCATTTTTATTATAACAATTTTAAACCGTCGATGTTTTAATTAGGCCATATGGGCCTGACTAAAATCAAATCGAACATATGTGATATCCCCTGTACTAACCTCTGTGGATGCAGGTTAGATGTATGCCTAGGATTTATTTTCCTTCGGGTATTATACATATTTTTACGAAAATTGTAATTCATAGATTAGGTAGGCAGTTACATCCCCCAAGTTTTGTAACCTTTAATCTTTATTTTTCCGTATTTACTTAATGCCTGATGTATTGATTTATTACTTTCCGCATGCTCCTTAAATCATGCATTTCAACCTCAAAATGACTTAAGTGCGAATATGCACAATTAAGAAAATACTGTTTTTTGTAGATGTAATTTAATGTGATCCAATAAGAAATATGCAACTTATCCCTAACCCGAATCTCTGTGTCTTAGTGGACCGTCCCCCGGACGTTAAGCCTCACGGGACTCTAATTCTAGGAAAGAGCTAATCCAGGTGGTGACTCCACAATAAGAGATGGCGGATTTGGGTTCGAACCGATCTAAAAAATGTTTTCACCCTCCCTTCCAACCTTTTTCTCCCGGGTCCCTAACCCGATGTGCACATTTTCCAAACACCCTGGTGGTCCGCGCCTCTCATCCCCACGCGCTCTCTACCCACCGCTCCATGACGTCAGCTCATAGAAACCCTCGTTTGTCTTAACAATCATTTCACCACATAATCGGAAAGTATTATTTCCAAGTTACTGGTGGCACAATGACCCTTTCCTTTGAAAGGTTTCTTAGTCATCTACCCCTTTAAAAAAGATTTGCACACCCCATAGGATTCCCATTCCATTAGGTGTAAGTCACCACATTTGTGTAACTTAGTTAAGCGAGTCTCATTTATATGGCCTAGACGACAATGCCATAAGTATGAGGATTTTTCAGTATTTAATCTCAATTTTTTAACAATTTTCATATTTAGAATTTCAATTTTAGTATTTAGAACATAAATGCCATCAACAGATATTCTACAAGAGTAAAGAACATTATTATCGCATCAACTTTGCTAATTATTATTAGAAAATAAAAATTCAAATCCCTCTATTTCTAAACGTGCAATAGAAATAATATTCTTAGTTATAGAAGAAATATAATAGCAATTTTCCAAAACTAAAACTAGGCAACTAGGCAAACGAAGGCTATATGTCCCTACAACTGTTGCTGGAACCCATGCTCCATTTCCAACTCTTAGGTCCATTTCCCTCTTTGCAAGTCTTCTACTATTTCACAACCCTTGCATAGAAGTATAAATATGAGTACCACAACTAGTATCCAATACCCATGTAGACTCATAGGGAACTGTAGAGAAACTCTCTATCATGAACATACCTGAAGTAGATGCCTCAGTTGGTTTCTTCTTCGCTTGTTTAGAAATCTGAACCTTTCAATCCTTCTTTCAGTGGCCGGCCTTGCCACATCGAAAGCAGGCATTTGCAGCTTCCTTTTACCAAATTTCTTCTTAGCAACCAGACCCTTTCAAAAATGGGACCCACCAAGGCTTTGTTTTCTCAACCAGAAGTAAAGCCTTTGGATCCTTTCGAATCTTAGGCTCTACCATTTTCAGCATGTTGATCAACTCTGGCAGTGTGGCATCGATCTTGTTCATATAATAATTAGTCACAAATTGTGAATAAATATAAGTCAATGAAGTAAGAATCAGATCCACATATAATTCGTGATCCATCATAAAACCTAATTGAGTCAGCTTCTCTATATAACCCAATAGTTTAAGAGCATGTTGCGGTGCTAAAGTGCTAGTCTGCATCTTCATCCTGAATAAGAGTTTTGATGTCGCAAATCTCCCGGATCTAGCCTACTCTGAGAAGAGCTCACGAAGATGGAGAATCATGGTATCTAAGTCCATGCTCTAATGATGTATTTGAAGCTCAGAATTCATGGTTACCATCATTATGCATGTTGGTGTTTCATGATCCTTTATGTGCTTCTCCCATGCCTAATGTTCATTAGCATCAGTTTCAGCATCAGGTTCATCAAGGAGGGGCTCATCCAAAACATTAGCTATCCTTTCGAATCTGAGGATTATTCTCACCGCCCTGAACTAATTAGTAAAGTTTGAATCATCTAGTTTATTATCAAGAATTGAGCGAAGGTTTATGCTTGGATTCATTGTTCAACCTAGATATAAGATAGAAATTATTTAGACATTAGTATATGTACATGCATTTAATATAATGTCTTTAATTAAATACATAATTCCTACTATTTTCTCAACATTCAAATATCCCCTTCTACTTAAATTCGAGAAATTTGGTCCAACCAATTTTCCTTTGTAGGTAGCATCTATAGCCACTTATTATTGTTAGATATAGTGTATGCCCTGAGAGCAATTAGGGTAGTACATTAGCTTGTATGATGTATAAACAAATTTATTAATTAATAAAAGGCTTTTCTTTGTTATTCAAAGTTTTTTCTTTAAGTATATGTACGTTTATATGTTATACTTATTAATTGATTAATAAAGTCCATGACATAAGTTATAGCATAGAAGAGAAATCATAGTGGGACTATGATTGTTGAGATTCTCTTTATGTGTAATTATAATTATGTCTAAACATCCCTGATCATAGTTTCATCGACACTGGACATTGATGAAGCGGATAGATCAGCATGTGGGTGCACTTCTCAAAAGTAGCTGATCTCAATAAGCTAAAAATAGGATCTTAGAAGTGACCACATGAATATACACTAAATGTATATTGGAGACCCACTATGAGATATCATACGGATAAAATATCCAATGTTAATGATTATCTCGCTGCAGTAGTTGTGCAAGTATCCTTTGACTTGAGAAACTAGTCATCTTGTACATTCGTCATTATACTTTGGATCATTCTTTCACAGTTCTCTTTAGAGGATGTCATAAGGATTATTACGGGTATAGTGACGTCTATTCGTTGAT
>CATIWQ010535844.1:0-10586 GCA_949673415.1 Euphorbia schlechtendalii
TATGATATATTACCAACAATGAGTTAGTAGCAGTGGACAAACTAGGAGAGGAAGAATGAAAGCAGTGAGTGGAAGAGACTAGACTATCATAATGTTCATGGAAGATTATGCAATGCATTATAATTTACGGAGGCTGAACAAAATGAAATCAATGAAAAAGAGAATCTGAAAATCACAAAATCAAATCTCAGAAAAAAAATAAACAGAAATTTAGAAAAATCTGTAAAAAAAAGTCACAAACCTTCTTAACAAAGATTTTTCTCTTCAATCGTTTAGTTTTCTTTCCTGAGACACTTAGAAAAACCAACAAACCACCGCCACCGAGGTAGAGGATGATCGTTTTAGCTCTGAATTGACTACGAGAGCCATAGGCTCTAAATTAACGGCTGCCGAGGTTGAGAAATCTGCTAGTAGTGGTTGTGTAAAATCAGAGCAGTTTGGAATTTGTTAGGTTTTGAAATTCTGACTTCTATTACACATATAATAAAAAATGAGAAATAGGAAAATGAGCTTTCAAAAAACGACATATTTCGCATGGGTTATAATTATTTAGGCATTTAGTTGTAACTGCATAAAATCCCAAAATTTTATTCCAAAAAGATTCTCTTTTTTATCCTTCTTAGAAGAATAAAAATTATAATTCGAAAAAATATCTGTTTCGTTATCCTGCGACTATAATAGCCAAGTAAACCTGAAAAGATTAAGACCTCATGCTCCCACTATCTTCATCACAGTCCGCTTGCATGTCTCTATTTGTCTCTCGAATCTGCAGTTTTCGATCTGCAATCTCATGCTTCTTATCTATCTGATTTCAGGTATGCTTTTCTCTGTTATCGATTTGAGCTTTTGGATCTCCAGCTGTTTCAGTTTCAATCTTCCTTTTGTATTTGAAATCGCTAGGGTTCAGTAGCTGACTGTTTTTTTATTTCCTTCAAATCTAGGTTTTCAGTTTTTTTGGTTTCAATTGGGTTGGCTATATATCCAGTAATTTTGTTCGAAGCTGCGATTGAGCGATTTTTGTGGTGGTTTATTATCCCGTTTTTCGATAAAAGCAATGTCGCTGCTTCTGAAAGGGGACTCAATTCAGATTCGTGAGGTGTGGATTGACAATCTAGAGGAAGAATTCGCACTAATCCGTGAAATCGTTGATGATTATCCTTACATAGCCATGGACACAGAGTTTCCAGGCATTGTTTTGCGCCCTGTCGGCAACTTCAAGAACAGCAACGACTACCATTATCAGACCTTGAAAGATAACGTAGATATGCTAAAGTTAATTCAATTAGGGCTCACATTCTCAGACGACGAAGGCAATCTACCCACTTGCGGGACCGATAAATACTGCATCTGGCAGTTCAATTTCCGCGAATTCGACCCGAACAAGGACGTTTTCGCCAACGATTCGATTGAGCTTCTCCACCAGAGCGGGATCGATTTCAGCAAGAACAACGAGAAGGGCATAAACGCAGTGCGGTTCGGCGAGCTCCTGATGTCGTCCGGGATAGTGTTGAATGATAATGTGCACTGGGTGACTTTCCACAGCGGCTATGATTTCGGGTACTTGCTCAAGCTGTTGACGTGTCAAAACTTGCCGGATACTCAAGCGGGGTTTTTCGAGTTGATCAACATGTACTTCCCGACACTGTATGATATAAAGCATCTGATGAAGTTCTGTAACAGCCTTCATGGAGGGTTGAACAAGCTGGCCGAGTTGCTGGAGGTCGAGCGAGTTGGGATTTGCCATCAGGCCGGCTCGGATAGTTTGCTCACGGCTTTTGCGTTCAGGAAATTGAAAGACAATTTCTTTAGTGGTTCCGTAGAAAAGTATGCGGGGGTGTTGTATGGTTTAGGGGTTGAGAATGGACTGATTACTCATTAGTTGTATTTGTCTGTGTGCTTAACTTAATACTTAAAATTTATGTACACTTTTGTCATCAAGTTTTTGCTTAATACGTGAAATTTCATAGTTGAATTCTTTAGTTTTATACACATTCTATCTGTTCATTGCATCCATGTATTAGTTACCCATTTTCTAGACTAGTTAAATTGCGGTTGAGTTCAATTTTTAAATCATTAGAAACATATTTTTAATAATTTATATCTTCATTTTTTATGCCGTCCTACTTTAAGGTTGTTTCTTGCCTACATCTTTTTTGAGAGCTCTACTTCTCCTATGTTTGTCTAATATACTACCCTTTAGGAGGTGTACTCTACAAATCAGATTAACAGATCCAAACTTTTCTTTTGAAAATCCTTACTTTACTGAACTCTTTATTCCTGGCCTTTTAAACCTTAAACCTAACAAAACTTAAAATGTGATGCACAGGATAGTTGGTATAAAGTAATACATTGGCCCGTATAAAGCTCGTTATTTAATCATTATTAAATATAAATTATACTTATAATTCAGTTTAGTAAAAAAGACAAATACATATCAGGTTCAGGACAACATCGTACACAGACTATTACCCATTTAGAAATGATTTTCTCACAAAATTTGACATTTTGGTGTAGTTATCGCTATATTACATCATGTTTTTCTATGGTTACTTTGCTTGTTTACAAAAAATGACAACTTTCAAATAAATTTTCTCTGGGCCAATTTATCGGCCCACATAAAATCGTTCATAAACAATTAGAGCCCAATTCAGAAACCCCTAACCCTAATCGCCCTTATCATAGCTTTACCCACTCCAACAGCAGCAGACGAGAGACGACGGCCATTTTTGAGACTAGTTCCATCTCCTTCCACTTTTTAATTCGATCCAGAGTAAACAACCATGTCAGGGTAAGCTTCTCCTCCTCTTTTTTTTTTTTTTTTCGATTCGTTGATAACGGATTCACTTACACTGAAGCGTTTATTAATGGAGCAGAGAGGAAGTTCCCGTAGCTGTTGAGACTCCCGCTGCTCAGCCTCTTGGCGAGCCTTTGGATTTGATGAGTGCATTGCAACTTGTGCTCAGAAAATCATTGGCTCATGGCGGCCTTATTCGCGGTCTTCATGAAGGTGCTAAAGTGATTGAGAAACACGCTGCCCAGCTTTGCGTATTGGCTGAGGATTGCAATCAGCCTGATTATGTTAAGCTTGTTAAAGGCCTTTGTGCTGACCACGGCGTTGGCCTTTTGACTGTTCCTAGTGCTAAAACCCTCGGCGAATGGGCCGGCGTAAGTTTTCTATGTCTACATCTTCTTTGATTTGATCTTTCTTTTCTTTGTAACTGTTTAAAGGTTCTCAACTGTCAAAATGTCTACTTATTTGATCTCTTTGCTTTTAGTTCTGCTTATTAGATATAAGAATGTTTTGATTATTCTCACTGTTCTTGTGGTTTTATATTTGGATCTTTGACTGGAATATATAACATTGCTTATCTAACTAATCTTGCTGTAAGTTGACAATTATGTAAATTTGAAGTTAAGCTTGCTTAAGATCAGTAGTCAGACAATTGACTGTTAATGTCTCCTTTGGTATTGGATTTGTGCCTTTATCGGATTATGCATATGTCTATTATGCATTTTTGTTTTAATTGTCTCTAATGTTTCCGTTAGTTTAGTAGCTCTACTTTTTGTATCTGAATGATGATTTGTGATTTGATTTATCATGGTAAATATAATTTCATTGCTCAATAAATGCTTCTTTTCCTTGGAATTAAATGGTATCTCTTGATTTATCATAGATGTGTTTATTCAAATCAAATATTGTTATGTCCTGGGTGTTATTGTCTGTCTTTTAAAAATATCAGTAGTTTTTTTAATACTATACTATGTCTGATATGCATATATTGGCTCTTTTATTGCAGCTCTGCAAGATTGATTCAGAGGGCAAGGCCAGAAAAGTAGTTGGATGTTCATGTGTTGTTGTTAAGGTAGAGGCTTACTTGTGATATTTGATATTAGTAGATTGTATCGCTGTTTGATTTCGATAATCTCATAATCATCATTTCTCGTGTTGCAGGATTATGGAGAGGAAAGTGAGGGTCTTAATGTTGTTCAACAACACATCAAGTCCAACTGAGCAAATGCGGATTAATATATTTGAAGATCGGAATTGAGTTTGTTTTTACTTGTTTCTTTGATGCCCTAGCCATATTGAGTCTTGATGTTGTGGTAGAAGTTATTTCTTGATATGTGGCATACTAAATTTTGCAACTATTGGAGACTTTGAACTTAACAATATGTGGTTTGTTTAGATTTTTGAATTTGAATCTATGACTAGAAATAGCATGTTTATCATGTAAAAAACAAACCAGATTCCGATTTCTCTAGTAAATGGTGATTCTGATTCTGATTCTTTATTGGAGGACGTGTTCTGTGAATACCATAATGGTAACATCATATTGTTTTTGGACTAATAGTTTCCATACCTAATTCATTATAACGTTGAATCTAACTGAAAATATCAAGATTTATTGAAGATGTTATCGGACTTAAGTCATAAGTACGCAATACTTGGCCTAGGTTCGTTAGTCAAAGGAGCCATTTAGCAGATAACACGTAAGAAGTAAAGTTGCCCTTATTTCCTTCCTGCATGGAAGTATCCTTCAACTCTATACTTCAACGAAAAAGTGATCTTTTTAAATGGACTTCACACGCTTGCCCCACAATAAAGTACATAGGAAATTTAAATCTTCAAATGATGTCGTGGCTGAAATTTCCTGGAAAAGAAAAAGATATGACAGAGACATTCAATTGACTTCAGCACCTCAAGTCAGCTCATCTTTCTTACTAATTCCTAACGACTTTCATTCTAATGGAGACCATATCTCTCTTCTTTCTCTCCCCCTTTTTTCACCTTATTCCAACTTCCTCTGGGTTCAATTCAAAAAGGTAAATTTTCAATCTTTATTGAAATAGTAATGTCTAGTTATTGTCTTTTAGGGTTTCTTGGCCATTTTTGTTACTGTTGTGTTATGCATTTGTTACTGTGTTTTGAATTTAAGCTGTAAATTTTGCTCTTTGATGTTGAGTTTTGCTTCTAGTGCTGGTTTTTTTATTCCAGTGTTTCTTCAGCTTGCTATTGTATGATCAAATATAGCATTCCTCTATTCTGATAGGTTATAGTATAACCACTTCTAACCATATTTAGTTTATACAATTTATTGGACTGAACCTGGTCCTGTTAAAACAGTGATCTGAATTTTTTAATGAGAGTATATGATAAATTGTGATAAAGTACAGTACAATTTTTAGCTTTTGCCAAATTTTCAAGTAGCATTATCAGAGCTATAGATATGAAAAGAACGCTAAGAGACTGACTACGGAAAAGAGATTCTCTAAATTTCAATTTTGGTAAAGTTGTAAATTTTAGTCAATCTTATCTGGTTTTAATAATTGATATTTATTTCCACTAAAATTCAATCCCAACCATTAAAACTGGACGATGAATGGTTGAGATTAACTTTACTGCCTAACAAATTCAGAGAATACAAATCCAGAGATGAATCGTTTGAATTTCAAATGACGTGATTTACTATCTCCGTAGTTTTCTTGGCGGTCGGGCATAAATGTCTCTGGAGCTTGTTCCTATAGGAACCATCCTGGCAGTACTATCACACCAGGTCGTCAAAACCGCTCAAGCCGCGAAAGACGTATTAATCGAGAAGGAAAGCTTCAAGGTCCTCTCGAAACACCTATTCGACATCGAACCCGTGCTAAAAGAATTGCAGCTTCAAAAACTGAACGATTCTCAAGCCGCCCGTGTCGCCCTCCACATGCTTGAAGCAGACGTCAAGAAAGCAAACAATTTGGTCGACAAGTACAAGAACCGGTCCCGATTCTACATGCTGGTCAAATGCCGCCACATCATCATCGAGATTGAGGAAGTCACGAGGGACATCGGACGGTCACTGGCTGCGCTATCCCTTGCAAACACCGAAGTCCTTGCCGGGATCTCTGACCAGGTCAACCGGCTACAAGACGAAATGCAAAGGGTGCGATTCGAGGCCTCGAACTGCCAGATTCAAATACTCGACAAGCTAAACAAAGGCCTTCTCAGTCAAAAACTCGACCAAGCCTTCGCGAACGACATTCTCGAGGAAATAGCGAGAGCCGTTGGAGTTCCTGTGGAACCTTCCGAGATAAGCAAAGAGCTAGCGAGCTTCGTGAAGGAAAAGGAAGAAGCTTCCGAGAGAAAAGAACGGGCCGAAGTTTTCTTCTTGGAGCAGGTAATTCAGTTGCTTTCCCGAGCCGATGCCGCGAGGGATTACCAAGAGGTGAAGAAGCAGTATTTTCAAAGGGTTCAGGTAATCGAACGATACGACAAGAAGGAAGAACATATCGCCCCACTTAGTACTTTCCTTTGCCGAATAAATCGGACAGTGATGAACGACCCCGTTAGCCTTTGTAACGGCACGACGTGCGAGAGATCCGCCGTTGAAGCTTGGTTCGATAGCGGGGAGAAAACGGACCCCGAAACGGGTGAGATTCTCGAGGATACGTCGTTGAGGTCTAATCTTCCTCTCAGACAATCGATTGAGGAATGGAGAGAGCTGAATTATTGCCTCAGAATTCGAGCGTGTCGGGAAAAGCTGTTGTCCGACGATGACTCCACCGTCGAAGACGCACTTGCCCAAATGCAGGATCTCATGAGGGAGAATTCGGTGAACAAAGACTGGGTCTCGATCGGAGGCCTCACGGATATCATCGTATCGATTCTCGGAAATTCTCACAACAAGGATATAAAGAGGAAGATTTTAGTTACTTTGAAGGATGTGGTTGATGGTCATACAAGGAATAAGGTAAGCAATTCTGACTATAGTAATTATACACCTACATAAAACTAATGGCATACTTAGTTTAGCCCCTGAACTTGTTACTTTTTCACTTTTATCATCCCCAACATCGATTTACCTCTACTAACATCCTGAACTTGACAAAACGCACCCAACAGCCCTCTCAAGTTGGCATTGATGCGCTGCAAATAACTTTCCTTATTTGAGGCGCTTGACTTGCTTAATTACTCATTCTAAGTTATTAATTCTGAACTTTCTTCAAATGTCAAGGCCATTTAATGCGTAAATATAACTAATGAATAAAAAAAAATTGTTTGGTTACCGAGAAAATCTATAGAGAAAAAAGAAAGATAACTCATTTTTATATAAAATTAAGAAGAATGAAGAATAAAATTTCAAATTGGACTTTTTACAGTTCAAATTAATCTCTAATTTAGCATCAAATTAAGTTCATTTTAGCAACATTATCGCACTTGTCCGTCACTGACTTTTTCGCGTTTATGCCACCTTGAGGGGGTTGTTGGGTGCATTTTGACAAGTTCAGGGTATTAATGGAGGTAAATGGAAGTTGGGAGCGGTGAAAGTTAAAAGCTGCCAAGTTTAGAGGGAAATATGCATTTACTCCATGCTTCTAAAAGTTTTTTTTAGCAGGAAGAATTGGTCAACTATGAGGGGTTGGACCATATAATTCTGTGCTTAGTACGTGACTCAGTCATCTCCAAGGCTGCAGTTGAATTGCTATATGAGCTATTGCAAGAGAGGTCAGGTTGGAACATGTTTGCTTGTAGGAAACTTTCTCAACAAAGCAGTGCTATTCTTTTCCTTGTCACCCTTTTGAACAGTCCAGTTCGAGAATCGGCTGTTTTTTCCGAAAAAATCTTAACTCAACTCTTTGAAATCGACGAGGAGAACATTTGTCGTGCTGCGAAATCAGGATGGTATAGACCACTTGTCGATCATCTTGTACAAGGTCAGAAATGAGAAATCTATCTTCATTTTTTTTTTAAAAAATTCACTCGATTTTTAAACTTTTTTAACATTTCCAGGTCCGGAATCTTCAAGGATATCAATGGTGAAAGCTCTAGTCAACATGGAATTGGTCGATTCGAATTTGAGGCTACTCGGTAAAGAAGGGATAGTTCCTCCGTTACTCGACATGGCTAAATCGGGGAATCTCGAAGCAAGAGAGTTGTCGCTATCTGCGTTGCTTAAGCTATCTAATTGCCTCGAGAATAAAGAAATTATCGCAGCATTTGGCGGGCTCTCTCTCGTTCTTGAACTAATGATGTCTCCTCAACGAACATTCATCATCGCTAAATGTGCAGAAGTCCTCGAGAAATTTTCTTCTTCTGATAATGACGATGGAATTAAATACCTGGTCGATGAAAATAAAAACCGGCTCGATTTGGAACCGATAATCACCCAACTGCTGGATTTTCAAATCACGAGCATATCTTACGATGTTCGAAGGCCTGCTTTGCGTGCACTTCTTGGGATTTGCAAGTCCGAGGCAGGGCTCGTCAAAGCCGCAGTGCTCACTGCGAACGGCGTGTCTACGATACTTCCTCTTCTCGACGACACTGACTCGGAAATTCGCGAGATCGCGATTAGCTTACTCTTCCTTTTCTCCCACCACGAACCGCAGGGAGTTGTCGAGTACCTTCTGAAGCCGAAACGGCTCGAGGCTCTGGTAGGGTTTCTCGAGAACGACGAGAAAAGCGATGTCCAAAAGGCTGCTGCCGGTTTACTAGCGAACCTCCCGAAATCTGAGGTGGCGCTGACCATGAAGCTAACCGAACTGAACGGCTTGGAGGCGCTCATAAAAATAATAAAAAACGGGGCCATGGAAGCGGCGGAAAACGCGCTCAGCGCGCTTTTCAGGTTCACCGACCCCACGAATCTCGATTTCCAACGAGCTTTCGTCGAACAAGGAGCGTACCCTTTGCTCGTGAGCCTGTTACGAGACGGCTCGGTTATGGCAAAGGCTCGAGCAGCGGCGCTAATCGGCGATCTCTCGATGAGCACTCCGATGCTTGTCGACGTAGCCGTCCGGTCCGGGTGGTGCAATTGTTTCCGACGAAAAAGTGCTCGTTTATGCATGGCCCATGCGGGGATTTGCGGCGTTAAGACCACGTTTTGTTTGTTGGAGGCGGGCGCTTTGCCCTACTTGGTGCAACTTTTGGACGAGAAGGATTACGCAACGGCTCTCGAGGTGATTCAGACGTTGTCGACGTTGGTTCAGCAAGGGGCAGTGAGTCGGGGGGTGGCGGTGCTGCACGAAGAGGATGCCATTAGGCCCGTGCTCGAGATTTTGACATGGGGGACTGATTCTCTTAAAGAAGAGGCTTTGGGATTTTTGGAAAAAGTTTTTTCGTCGAAAGAAATGGTGGAGTATTATAAATCGTCGGCTCGGCTTCTTCTGGTTTGTTTGACTGGGCGAAGCGTTCACGAGGATAGTAGGATCGGGAAGAAGGCTGCGAGGGTTTTGTTGCTTATGGAGCGATATTCGAGATCGTCTACATCTCTTTTGCCTGGACTTTTTACTTGAAAGCCTATGGTTTTTTATTGTGTCATATATTTGTTAATACTTTGGAGTTTGTTCAATAAGATAGTTGTTCTTTGTTTATAATTTCATTCCACGTATCATCTAATTTTTCATTTATATTAATCATGCTCTTGACTCAGCTAACCATCTACAATATATATACATGTTCGGATTGCTTTATGTGTAATATAAATGGAGTTATCTTAATCTGGACCATGATTTTTTTTTTACAAAAATATGAGACATTTCATTTTGCAGGTATTTTCCACTTTTTTTTAACAAAATTAGCAAATTAATGGTAATTTACATCGATTTTCAAAACTTTTGCCAATGATCGTAGACACCAAACTTATGGACATTCAGTTAGGCTCAACATGAATAGTAAATGTCTGATTTTATATATATATTTTTTTTGTCATTTGGAGAGACGTGAGACTAACAAAAGGGAGTAGAAAGATTATAAAGGCAGTCAAGTCAACTGTTTAGGTGAGATTTTTATGAATACCGTTACGATTTTATATAATTAGACGATCAAGACGAAAAATGTAGTCAAAACCTTGAATGTTGTCAAAGATTAGAAAAGTGTCACCAAAACCTATAAAAGTGTTGTCAAAGTTTAAAAAAATGTCGCCAAAACCCAAAAAATGTTGCTAAATGAATTTTTGATTTTATTATATAAAAATTTATGGATTAGTTAAATTTATTATTCAAATTCATTAATTAATAAATATTAAAAAGTTTAAAATACTAATCGGCCTAAACCTCGCTTGGACCCTGATTAATCCTTGCCTAGGTTCCTGGAGGTTCTAGCTATCCGATTAGCACCTAACGCCTTTTAAAACACTGGAAATACATGCTAAATTTTGGGCTAATTTGGAATTGCTTTTCCAGACTGCTTTCTCAAAAAATTGCATTTTCAAACTTTTCCTGATTGTTGTCCATGAAAACTCTAAAAATCAATAACAATTAATCCATAATTAATTAATATTAAAAATCAAAATGTTGTGTGGAATGCCAAATTATGCTGTATAAATCAGTTTTGTTTTTCCTCACTAAATGATCCAATATAGATGTGGAGAAGGCACAGAGAAACTAGAACATTTAATTTAGCCAAAAGATTAGTTAAAGAAAACAATCAAACAATAACTATAAATCAAACGGTGTCTAAATCAGACGTTATGATGGACTAACCAGAGCATGTGGTCTGGTTTTGTTGACAAAAATAAATCACAAACCTCAACATCATTCAGGCCCGCTCTTTACTGGTGATTATTACAAGACGTCGTCAATGTACAAATATATTTCTTTTTTTT
>CATIWQ010535856.1:0-11758 GCA_949673415.1 Euphorbia schlechtendalii
GCCTTGAGAGAAATTAATCAAAGTGTGCTTTCTATGTCCTTTATGCTTTATACTATGCTTAAGAGAAGGTAATATTCGAGTATGCATATAACGCTTATATGAAGATGCGATTCGGTTGACTCTCCATTAAGAACAAAGGTATGCAACTGAGCTATATGAATTGCACATTACTAATTTGTGGGAAATTTCGAACTTCTGCTTGAAATCTTTTGTAACGTGGAATGTGATACTTGCTGCAATAGTCTTTCGTCAAATAAGGTATGAACTTGATTACCGAATTTATACACTTCTGTTGAATTTACCTTGAGGACAAGGCAAAAGTTAAGTGTGGGGGTATGATAAATGTGTAATTACACTTATTGTCACATTAATTTCATACATTAAACACTATAGTTTTAGTCATTTTTATACTTCATATAAATGATTTCACGTGGTATGTAGTTGTTTTTTATGCAAATGCAGATACTAGGTAAATCTTAGGAGTAAAATGATCAAAAAGTGGAATTCTATGAAAAAAAGAGTGAAAAATATGCGTGGAACTCAAAGATTTGGCTTAGGATCGAAGTTGTCGAAGATCGGTGAAATTACAAGAAGATTTCTGAGTAAAACTCAATTCACGGTCGTGACAATCATTCACGGTCGTGACTTGTTTACTTCAGAATAAGAAGTCTTCCAATCAAAGATTCACGGTCGCGACATGTGTATCGCGATCGTGACTTGGACGGTTTTCTGGTATTATCTTTCTAGTTATCAACCGCCAGATAAGTATGATCAACCGCCATCAACTACCAATGAATAGACACCTATCAGAAGTCAACCAATCATGAAAAGGGCCTATCCATTGTGGATTATATCAAAGCCTCTCAACCAATCACAATCAAGAGATGCAATCTTTCACCAATGGACACAACCCTTCATTTGGATAGACGCAACCCTTCGAACACTATAAATAGGACTCCATTCCATTACAATTTTGTGCAAAGAGATAGAGGGAAAACATCAGAGTGCATGAGAGAGATATAGTGTGTGTATAGATAGAGAGTTTGCTAAGTTCATAAGTGTTAGCGAGCAAATGTTTAAGTGATTCGAATCATTGTTCCGATCACTAGATTTCTCTATATTCTCGAGCAATTGTTGTTTAAGTGTACTTGCAAATCACTTATCAATAAAAGTTTTCATTCTTCAATATTCGTTTGTTCGATATTCGTAAGGAATGGCATCCTAGCGGAGGCTCTGTACGGGCCAAGACCTAATTTAAAGCAAACGCAGGAATTGCGGGAATCGACGACTCCCATTAAAGAGTGGATACGGTTTGATCAACTTTAGCTTTCACTTGCATACCTTACAACTTTGCTTTGCTTTCTACTTAAACTTTCTATTTCGAAGTTTATGATATGTCTATGTGTCATAATGCGTATTTCATGTTAAGTCTTTTATGTTAATCAAGTTATATGCATTGGAGTTAATTTTAAGAGTAGTTTCGGGGTTAAATATATCGTATATAATCACTGGATCTGTGATATAACGCTGTTTAGTGAGCTAACATTTTTTGAATGGTAACTTGCTAAATGTGGCTATGATGGAGCGACCCATACTAAGCATAGTATTGATGTTGTCCATGTTTATATGATAGTCTTAATTCATTTGTGCTAGATCTAGAAAAGTCATTTCATGTGTTGCTCTGCGGCAAATGATTGAACATCTGAGTATTTAGAACCGAGTCTATTAGATTAGTTTAGTGAATCATGACATCTTTGTTGAACTTGCATGTATCCTCTGATTTCATATGGAAAATTTATATATTTAGATTCTCTAATCTTTCATACCTATATTTACTCATTCTTCATTCTAACCCTCCTATCCAAAAATATCAATACATATTATTTTCTTTATCCTTTTCCCTATTTGATCTTTAGAGCTAGTCCTTCCCTATGGGATCGATATCTTTTAAAACTACATCGCAACTGTATACTTGCAATTATCATCATTTTTCTATTTGGTAAGAGGTACTAACAACACCTATATTTTTCATGAACAAGTTTTTGGCACCATTGATATATAGCCGAATCTTGTGAACAAACTATTAAACTTATCAGTAGAAAAGTGGTAAACAATTATCACGATATTTTCAATTATAAAATGATATGGTTTAGAGTCATTTTATACTTCATATAAAAGATTTCACATTGTATGTAGTTGTTTTTTTCATGCAAATGTAGAAACTAGGTGAATCTTGGGAGTAAAATGATCAAAGATGGAATTCTATGTAAAAAGAGTGAAAAAGGTGCAAAAAGATGCGTGGAAGATAAGGAAAAGGCTCAAGATCGAAGCTATCAAAGATCGGCAAAGTTGCAAAGAAGAAACATGAAGAAAAACACATTTCATGATCATGAAACCCATTCGCGGTCGCGACTTGTTATTCTTCGCAAGCAGAAAGTTTCCAACCAATAGTCACAATCGCGACACATATATTTTGCTCGTGACTTGTGACGGAATTGGTCAACTCTTCTCAAATACCAACCGTCGGATAAGAACGATCAATTACCATCAACTGTCAATCGAAAAGACACCTTTTGGAAGCAATCAAATCATGAAAAGGTGAATTTCCATTGTAGATGAGGATGAATTTTTGCATCCAATCATATTGAAGTGATGCAACCTTTCACCACATGACTCTTCATTTGGATAGACGCAACCCTTCACACTCTATAAATAAGGTTCAAAACTCAACCATTTTCATGTGTGAGATGCATGGTAGATGAAGAAAACGTGTATGCATAGATAGAGAGTGAAAATTGTATATATTTCGCTACGTTCAAATTTGTAGTGAGAAAAATGTATAAGTGATTCGATACTTATTTTGATCACTAGATTTCTCCACAAATTTGAGCGATTGTTGTATGAGTGTAATTGCAAGCACTTATCAATAAAAGTTTTCATTCTTCAACATTCATTTCTTCGATATTCACAAAGAATAGCATCCTAGAGGAGGTTCTGTACGAGTCGAGACTAAATTCAAAGTAGATGCAAGAATTGCGGGAATTAATAACTCCCATTAAAGAGTGGATACGGTTTGATCAACTTTAGCTTTCACTTGCATACCTTACATCTTTACTTTATTTTCTACTTATACTTTCTATTTCGAAATTTATGATGTGTCTATATGTCATAACGAGTATTTCATCTTGCTTCATTTATATTAATCAAGTTATATGCTTTTGAGTTAACTTTACGAGTGATTTCGAGGTTAACAAGATTATGTATAATCACTGGTTCTGTGATTATAGAACTATTTAGTGAGCCAACATTTTTGGAGTGGTAACTTGCTAAATATGGCTATGTGAGAGCATCTCGTACTAAGCATAGTATTATTGTTATCCAGGTTTTTATAAGTGTCATAATTCATTTTCCCTAGATCTAGAAAAGTCATTTCATGTGTTGCTCTACGATGAATTATTGAATATTTGGGTGTCTAGAACCATGTTTGTTGAAGTTATCTAGTGTATGAAATCTTCTTGATGATTTTGCATGTTTTTCTCTACTATACTTGTTCTTAGGGAATATCTATATAGTTTACATATTCTCTAATCTGTTCATGCATCCGTCTATTCATCAGTCTACCATCCAAACCCTCCAATACAAATTATCTTATTTCATTTGTTCTGTAACTTTAGTTGGTCTTTAGAACCGAAATCCTTCCCTGTGGAATCGATATCTTTTAAAACTACATTGTAACTGTATACTTATAGTGGTCATCATTTTTCTATTTGATAAGCGGTATTGACAACACCTGTTCATATTTTGAACTTTTATCTTATCAGTAGAAAAGTGGGAACAAGGTTTTTGGCACCGTTACCTAATATAAGCCTATCGGAATGAGTATAGTCAAAATCTTACGATCAATTTTGCCAACCTCTATCTTATGGGCATCGAGAATGAAAAGGCGAAGGCTCAGCATCTACATCAGGTAGAGATCAAATCGTTGTTGACTATGAAGCTGAGCGCAATAAAGGAAAGTCTCCTCAAACTGAGGTACATCCTGAAATTCCTTTGTCTATTGAAGAGTTTGCCCAGGCTCTCTTTGATGTTATGAAATTGACTAACAAGTCGATGAAAAAAATCAAGAAGCTAGTGAGGAGAAGTGAAGATCAAGAGGACACTATCGCTTCCTTATCTCTTGATATCCGCTTTCTTCAAGAAAAAACTGAGTATCAGGATTGCCATGTCAGTAAGCGTACTAAGCAATTAGATGAGTTAACTACAGAAATCATAGCTTTAAAGAAGGAACAAGTTCCTCTTCCAGCAAACAATCAAACTCTGAATAACTAAACTCGTAATTCTAAGAGGAAGAATTCCTCTAAAAAGAAGAATGCGAGCCAGCCCAAGACAAACACCGTGCGGTTTTTGTGGGAAAGCTGGACATGCTACAGTTCTTTGTAGGCATAAAAATGGTTATTACGATGAGTATGATAGGAATAACCTAAGAATTACTAAAAAAGGAGGACCCAGCTCGAAAACATGGGTACCTAAGAAAGTGTAACTGTTTTGCAGGTGAGCCTTAGATCCATTGATGACTCTAGAATGTCGTATGTGGATACCAGATTCTCAAGGCATATGATGGGAGATGAAAGTGAGTTTATCTCATTTGAGTGTAAAAGAAATGGAAGTTTCAGTTTTGGAGACAACCAAAAAGGCAAGATTGTAGGTTGTGGCACTGTTGGTGTCTCTCCTTCAATTAAAGAGGTGGCTCTAGTCAAAGGACTCAAGTTCAACTTACTTAGTGTTACCTAGCTTTGTGACAAAGGCAGGAAGGTTACATTCAACTCAATAGGTTGCTCTATTATTGACTGTAAGATTGATTCTACTATACTCTTTGCTCTTAGAATCAATAATGTGTATATGATTGATTTATCCCCTAGATCCACTAATGTGTGTCTTGTTTCTAAGGAGGATAATTCATGGCTTTGGTACAGAAGATTGGGTCATATAAACATGAACATGTTGTCTAAACTGGCCAAAAAGTAATTAGTTGTGGGTTTACCCAGCATCATCTTTGAAAAGGATAAACTGTGCTCAGCTTGCCAGCTAAGTAAGCAAGTTAAGAGATCATTTAAGTCAATTAATCATGTAGTAACTAAGCAACCGTTGGAGCTCCTCCACCTAGATCTTTTTAGCCTAATTCAGCTTATGAGTATGAGTGGTAAGAGATTCTCGTTGGTGGTTGTGGATGACTTCATGAGATTCACTTGGGTAGTCTTGTTGAGTAGCAAAGATGAAACATATAAATCTTTTATCAAGCTTAGTAATCGGATAATGAACGAAATAAGAACTAAAATCAGTAGAATTCGAAGTTATCATGGATGTGAATTCTGCTCAATGCATGGCATTGACCACAACTTCTCTTCTCCCTTTACGCCTCAACAAAATGGGGTTGTAGAAAGGAAGAATAGAACTATAGTTGAAATGGCTCGATCCATGCTGAGTGATAACAATTTACCAAAGTACTTTTGGGGACAAGAAGTTAACATAGCTTGTTATATCTTGAATCAGGTTTTAATTCACCCAATTTGGGAGAAAACACCCTATGTACTTTGGCGAGGGCGTAAGCTTAAGATTGGTTATCTAAAATCATTTGGTTGTAGGTGCTTTATTCTTAACACCAAGGAGCAACTAGGTAAGTTTGATCCTAAGTCTAATGAAGGTATCTTTCTTAGATACTCAACAAACAGTAGGGTATATAGAATATATGTCAAAAGAACCAGCCTATTAGAGGAGTTTATGATGTAGATTTCGATGAAACTAACAATGTAGATAGACTTCCATCTAATGAAGACAAAGGAGTAACCCAGCAAGCAAATCCACTTAGTACGAAACTCTCTGTGCTTCCCAACCCAGCACAAGAACCTGAAGCTGAGGAAGTCAAAGATGATGATGATCTTTTTATCAACTTCAACGATGGTAAAGATCAACCTCCACCTCAACAAACCATTATCGATCCTCTAGTAGTTGATCCGAGTATACCAAAGGAGATTGGAGTTCATCATAACCATCAGCTAAACAACGAGGTTGATAAACCGATGATGACTTTAGGTCAGCTCAACAGGATGATCAGTTATCCAGCTTTAGTCTCATTGATCGAACCCAAGAAGTTTGAAGATGTAAAAGGAGATGATTATTGGATGATCACAATGCAAGAGGAGTTGGATAAGTTCAAGCGCAACGATGTTTGGGATTTAGTTTCTAAGCCTAAAGGGAAATCAATTATCGGAACCAAATGAGTTTTCAAGAACAAGCTGGATGAATACAACTTTATTGCTAGGAACAAAGCTAGGCTTGTTGCGCAAGGCTACAATTAGCAAGAAGGAATTGATTATGATGACACTTATGCTCCTGTAGCCCAGCTTGAAGTAATTCGAATCCTATGTGTTTTCGCATCTCATATGAACTTTAAATTATTTGAAATAAATGTCAAGAACACATTCTTGAATGGATTCATTCAAGAAGAAGTGTATGTTCACCAGCCTATTGGCTTTGAAGATCTGAAGAATCCTAAGCATATCTTAAAATTGAAGAAAGCTCTCTATGGATTGGAGCAGGCTCTAAGAGCTTAGTATGAGAGGCTGACCAATTTCTTGATTAGCAAAGGCTATTGAAGAGGAAAGGTAAATAAAACTCTATTTATCAAGCAAAGAAAAGAAGATGTGTTGCTGGTCCAAATATATGTTGATGATATCATATTTGGAACAACTGATGAGAAGCTATGCAAGGAATTCAGCAAGCAGATGAAAAGCGAGTTTGAAATGTGTATGATGGGAGAGCTTAACTTTTTCCTTAGTCTTTAAGTTAAATAGACTAAAGATGAAATCTTTATCAATCAAGAAAAGTATGCCAAAGAAGTCCTAAAGAAGTTTGAAATGGAGCATTCGAAGCCAATGTTCATTCCCATGGCCACTAATGCTATCTTAAGTAAAGATGGAAATTGGTAGATAGTAAGTTCTATAGAGGAATCATTGACTTTCTTCTTTATCTTACATCTAGTAGGCAAGTCATACAGTATGTTGTGTGCTACTGTTCTCATTATCAATCCATCCCAAAGAATCTCATTTAGCAATTGTAAAGAGAATTCTCAAGTACTTGCAAGGCTTAAAGCATGTATGCGGTATCCCAACAGCTCGGATTTCACTCCTACAGGATTCTCAGATGCTGATTATGGTAGAAATAAGCTGGATAGGAAAAGCACCATAGGAAAATGCCATTTCCTAGGAGAATGCTTGGTCTCTTGGTACAGTAAGAAGCAAACTTCTTTTGTGTTGAATACAGCTAAAGCTGAGTACATGGTCGCAGGAAGTTGAATAGCAAAACTGCTATGGGTTAAGCAACAATTGGAAGACAATGGTATAAAGTTAAAATGTCTTAAAGTTATAAGTGATAACAAGAGTGCAATTGACCTATCTAAGAACCAAGTTCAATATGGAAAGATGAATCATATAAACATCAGACATCACTTCATTAGAGATCATGTACTAAGGGGAGATGTCAAGTTGGAGTATGTTACTTCAGAGGAATAGTATGCTGACATATTCACCAAACCTTTGCCAAAAGAACAATTCAATATCCTAAGATAGCTCATTGGTATGGAGAACTCGTTGTAATGAAGAAGAAGAAAGAAAAAATCAGAAATTTGGCTAAGTGTTGAAGATCAAGCCTTATTTTAGCATGGAGATGACATGTGTTTGACACCGTCTAAAATTCAAAGTAACACCATGAGTTACTATTTCAAGTGTTTAAATCAAATTCTACATTTTCAAAAAGATGTGCTTTTGAAGCTGAACCGAATACAGTGAAACTCATCGTTTTATTAAGGTAGTTAATCAAGGATTAATCTTAGCGTTAATTCTCATATTGAGCTAAGATCACGCCATGTATCATCACCATCTCAAGAGGTCTATCAAAGCTGAAGGAGATGAAGAGAGAGGGTACTTGCTTTTGGAAATTTGAATCAACTCAGAGCTAAAGAACCGTAAATCCTTTCTCTCATAAATTTCTGTACCTTTCTCAAATGGTGATCACCATAACCACTTTCAGACTCAACACCACAACTATGAAGAAACTCATTATCAACACTAAAGGAAAAATGGAGAAGTTAACTATGAAGTGTGAATCCTTTTCATAAAGGTTGATTGTGTTGACAATTTAGAGTTTGGCCCTTTCTATGAAGTCGATTATGAGAGCCTTCTCAGAAATTGGATCATGTACAAGGTTACCAAGCAGTAAAGCCTAAGTCCTTTCTGCAGATGGAAGGACTTGTAATTATTAGACTGATTAGGGCATTTTATTCCCATCTCTACACTATTCAAGGCCTCAATGACATCTTGCTGGTAGATTTCAAAGATAAATCAACCCTAATTTGCTCTAGGCTAATTGGGAGCATTTTGAACCTTCCTCACAAAGGCACTCAGCTCTGTAAGACTGGTGACGAAGGCTTGGTGGCCATCCCTGAAGATTGGGAGTTCCCCTCCAACTATGTGTCTGGGGAGATAGCAGCAAATAGGATGAGTTGGACCATGAGAGCATTCCATGAGGTGGTTGTTAAGCTGCTGCTACCAAAAATAGCATCTGTGTCTAGCTACACCTATTTTGAGAGGTTTGTGGTCTACCATATGGTAGATGGAAGAGGCTAAATTGGCCTGTTATGATCCTTCATCACTTGACAAAGCTGACTACTATCTACCACTATGGTTACCTCATCACCGAACTGATGAGGCCAGTGAAGGTGGACAAAGCATAGTTTTTGGGGGAGTGTAGTGACACAATGTTGCTAGTGAGGAAGAAGCTTGATCTCATTCACTTCACCAAGCTGAGTCACGATCAGGTGCATACTAGGTATAATAAGGTATAATAAAAGCACAAGCTTAAGTGTGTACAGATAGTAGTACCTATGGACATCTCGAAGGAAGAAGAAGATGGGTTTATGGTGGATTTTGATGGAAGAGAGGACTCAAGTGATCATTTTCCCATCTCTTTCATTTTGGAGCAAGTCACCACCACTACTTCTCCCAAACCAATGGCTGCCTCTTTTAAGGCCCGTAAGAAGAGCCCATCCAAGTGAACATCTAATGAAATCCCTGCTCAACCCCAACATTAAAGAAGGCAAATGAAAGCCAAGATGTGCACTCAAAGAGAGGCTAAGGCTAAGCTTTAAGCTGAACAGTGGGTTGAGGAGAAAGAAATTGAGATTGAGGTTGAGGAGACCCTATGCCAAAGAAATTACAAATTGGTAATATCTGAAGAATCGGAGGAGTAGGGTGAGACCATAAAATCTAAGGATGAGGACACTATGAGTCCTAGAGCTACCGCTGAATTAAACGAAGCAATTGCCAAAGCTAAGGGCACTTAGTGAAAGCGTTCTGCCACCAACCGGTCCCTACAGAAGAATGTGCAAGTGGTGAGCAGTGATGAGGATGTTGGAGCAAACCTCAACCTTATTCAGGAAGAGTCTGATTTTCTTTATCCCAATATCCCCATACCCAACTTTACTCAAACTGAGGAAACCTCTACTCAGTTTGAGATACCTCAAGCTCACCCATCCTTGGGTCAAACAGCTAACCAAGACGTACCTCTAAATCCTATCCCCCTTTTCTTCTGTAAATCATCAACCAATTCTTTCTGTAAATACCACAGTTCCCACTTCTACAGAAACTAAAATACCTTCCTCTGTAAATTCTCCTCCTCCTTCAAATACTATAAATTCCCCTGTTATTATACCTTCTTCTCCTATTAATAACCAAAATTCCCCAATAAATATTTCTTCTTCACCAACCAAAAGTCATGATTCTTTCTCTTCTCAACCTTCTCTAGTAAATATTACTCCAACCTCCACTTCTTCTCTTCCCCCAAACACAAACCCAAAAACAAACACATACCCGTACAGCTATCATACCTTCCATGTCTCTCAAAAAGACTAAAACCATTCCCCCTACTTCTTCAAATGTAAAAATGTCTAAACCTACTCATTCTTCAAACCCATTATATATCCCTCTAACCCCTTTGGTTAGGGAAGTTCCTAATGCTGAGAACTCCGTTCAGCAAGGAAACGCAAGTGGTTAGAGTAGTGAGGCAAATTTTATAGTCCATGAGGTATCTGAACCTAGCAACAAGCCAGTCCAAGAGGACATGGTTGATGCATCCATCTTAGCACAGATTAGAGAGCTGGCAAGGAAGAAATTTCCAGCGCTTAAAACTCTTGCTTAGTTGGATGGAGCAGTTAGCAATTTGCTATTGTCTCAAGAATTGATAGGCTTGTCTTTAAAACCCAAGGCTAAATTATGTAAGTTTGAAGAACACACAAGCTTGCCTACAAAATCTATCTACTTTGAGGATTTTGAAAAGATTCAAGGTAGTTTGTTTATCATTCTAAATCATTTGGTAAAAGAGAGAGCCAAGAGTTTGGTAGATAAGATGGCTTTGACCTTACAGGATTATCAGAGTCTACAGCCCAGCTTGGGATAACAATCTCATCTATCCCCACGTCTGTTGCACTAGCTAACGATGTTGTAGGAAAGATAAAGGGTAGCGTGGATGCTGTTGCTTAGCAGAAGAGTTTCTTGAGTTCCAAAATGGAAGCTCAAGTGACACAACTCCATAAACTTAGTGAGGGACAAGCTAAAATCAAGAGGAGCACCAATCGGAAATTGGAAAATATGCTCAAAGAAATAGAGACTACTATGGACATAAGCCACAACATGGCAAAGGTTTTGGAGACCATGTTGAAGTTCTTGATGAATCAAGATAATAAACAAGATTAGATGGTGAAGCTGCTGACAGACATATAACCTAAGATGTAAAAGAAGCCTGTGCTAAATATTGACTCTCACCATTCAACGATAGACAATATCAGCAGAGAAGTTCGTGAGAACACAGATGCAAAGATCTCCTCTTCCCAAAATTTCCTATTTACTGCCATGTGGAAGATCTTTCTTGAGATTCCTTCTCTAAGCCTTAAACCTATAGAATCACTTTTCCCTGAGACTCGTATGATTATTCACGCCAAGCTGAATGTCATCAATGCCAAGGTGGAAGATTTGTAGAAGAACGTTGGGACTCTAGTCAGTACTGGTGAATTGGAAGCTAAGGACATTGATTACATAGCTCGGTGTATATCATCCATTAGACCCAAGATTCTTGACATGGAAGCGTAACTGAAGATCACACTCTCTGTAGTAGATTTTAGAGCTCTGCTTCAATGCTTTCAACAATTCGTGTGTCAAGGATTCGATCAGATAGCGCACCTTTCCAAACATCACCATCTCCTTCTCAACAAGCTTAATGATCAAGAGTTTTTAACTTCAAAAGTGAAGCAGAAATTAGAGCAGGATATATCCTCAAAGATAATTGGCAAGCAAGAAGACTTCCAAGCTCCCTTGATGCCTTTAATAACTACCTGGAATAAATTGTAAAGGGTTAGATATCAAAGGGGGAGAAGGTAACTGTGAGCGGGCGATACAAAGCGGTGGGCCGAGAGCGTGCGGGGGTTCATAGGCGCGGTCCACAGGGGTGTTTTGAAAAAGAAGGAAGAAAAGCACCGGGTCTGGAACCTGGAAAAAAGGTTAAAAAGAGAAAAAAGGCGAAAATGTTTAAGATCGGTTCGAACCCGAATCCGCCGTCTCTCAGTGTGGAGTCGCCACCTGGATTAGCTCTTTCCAGGAATTAGAGTCCTGTGAGGCTTAACGTCCGGGGGATGGCCCACCAAGACACAGAG